>MJUU01010008.1:116032-160300 GCA_002080025.1 Modiolus philippinarum | reverse complement strand
AAGATCTTCTCTGAAACCACTGCGCCAATTGGAACCAAACTTGGTCATAATAGCTCTTCGGTGGTCCCCTTTAAAAATTTTGTCCAACAAGTCTGCACGTCATCCAAGATGACCGCCAGCGGGGAACTTTGTCCAAAATTGGACAATATTGCAAAAATCTTCTCCTCTGAAAATACTGGGCCAATTGGAACCAAACTTAGTCACAATGGTCCTTATGTGGCCCCTTTTAAAAATGTGTTCAGCAAGTCCACATCATATCCTAGGTGGCTGCCAGGAGGGAACATGTTTTTAACATTGGACCCTATAGGGACACATATTCAAAGATCTTCTCCTCTGAAAGTACATGGCCAATTGGAATTATACTTAGTCACAATAGTCCTTACTTGGTCCCCTTCATAAAATGTGTCTGGCATGTCCACATAGCATCCAAGATGGCAGTCAGCAGGGAACATTGTTTAACCTTGGACCCCATGGGAAATCATTTAAAGATCTCCTCTGAAAATACTATGCCAATTGGAACCAAAGTGAGGCACAATGATCCTAACATGGTCTTCTTCAAGAAAAGTGACAGTTGGTCTACGCCCCATTAAAAATAGCTGCCTGTGGGGAACAAAGTTTAATTTGGGATCATATGACATCAGCAAACTTCAAAATGAGACCCTTAAACAGTCAATAAACAAATTTGAAAATGAGAACCTTAAACGTTGTGATAATTTTGACTTAATGTGTCAGCCATGATCCAGGTGAGCGATACAGGCTCTTGAGAACCTCTTATTATTTCATCTCTTATGTCTTTTTGTGTTGTCATTTTGTACAGATCTTGGTTTGAAATCTTGTTGGGCCAAAATATCTTGCAGATTTTTCTTAAACAATTATTGTGGAATGTGGCTAATTTGTTGAAATCACACTGAATTATTCTCCAGCACTTGCAGCCATAGAGCAATACTTAGTTTGCATTGCTGTTATAATATAATCTAAGCTTGGTCTTTCTACTTAGTGATGTTGATCGCCAAATTGGTCTTAATTGGCAAAAGGATGATCTTGCTTTGCTCAGTCTAGCTTTGATGTCCTTACTAGTGCCATTGTCTTTACATATCACGCTGCCCAAGTATGTAAAATTTATGTTTGTGTTGTCAATCTTAATGGCATGCCTGTTTGTATTATCATTTATTGTCATGACTTTGGTTTTCTGGTTGTTTACTTAAAGACCTACTTGTCTGGCAGTTGTGTTTAAGTGGGTTTTTTTTTTGTTGCATGTGGTCTCTTGTATTTGATAGTAAGCAAATGTCATCTGCGAAGTCTAGGTCTTCAAGAAAAGAGCATAGTGTCCATCTGATACCGGTATTACCATTTCCCAATGTAGATCTCATACACCAATCCACCATTACAAGAAAGAGGAGAGGGAGATAACACATCCTTGTTTGTCTTACACCAGAACGAACAGTAAACCATTCAGAAAGCTGGTCATTATGTAAGACACTACATTCATATTTATCGTAGAATATTTTTATGAATTTGACAATTTTTTCTGGAACTCCATATGATGTTGAAATTTTCCATATGTAGTCTTACTTGTTACACTGTCAAATGCTTTTTGGAAGTGAATAAAATTAAGTATTAACTTGTTTTCCATTCAGTGCACTGCTCTATGATGTTTCTGAGCATAAATAAATGGTCTATGCATCCCCTGTTTTCTATGAATCCTGCTTGTTCTTATAATTGATCAAATCAAAAGCTCGATCTTGGCTACAAGTTTCAGTTGTAACTTTTGATATACTCCACATAAAATTATTCCTAAAATTTTGATGGAAGTCTAATTCATTGCTGGTTTACATTAAAATTACTAGCAGCCAGCAAACTAGTATACCCAGTAACATTGGACCCTTTTGAAAAGACATTAAAAAATCTTTTTGAAACAGTATAGAGAGTAATTACCAAACAAAGTGAAGTCCCCTTCAGTACTTTAGATAGTTCCCTTCAAAAATGGTGCTAAAAGCAGATCGAATAATGTATCCAAGATGGCCATCAGAAGATAATTAACATACCAATAGTTTAAAATTGGATTCTTTGGAAAATACATTCAAAGAACTTTTTCTCTGAAATTGTTTGTATAAAAAAAGAAAAAAAATTGTCAGAAGGGTCCATAAATGGTACCCTTTAAATGATGTCATACAGGTATGTGAGTTATCAAAGATGGAGGGCTAGTTGTGAATGCTTACCATTAGCTCCATTAGGAAACACATTTAAAGGTCTTCCTTTTTAGCTAGCCTGGCTATAACTATGTTAGCTTTTGCCATCACTTGGCTTTCATTGTCAGTCTATTTGTTAAACTTATCATTCAAAGACCCTCTCTGAAACTACTGGTAATGGGCCAAGTATATTGGAACCAAACTGTCACAATTGCCCTTGGGTATTGCCCTTTAAAAATTGTATCTGATAGGTCTGCACCCCATCCAAGATGGTCACCAGCATGAAATATAAGTTTAAGATTCTGCCCTATGGAAAACATTCAAAGATCTTCTCTTCTTATATTACTAGGCCAGTTAGAATCAAATAATTAGTCACCATGCTTCCAGATGGTCCCCACCAAATCAAGTTTCTGACAGTTCACACAACATTCAAGATGGCTACCAGCCAGGTTGGACCCTATGGAAAACATATTCAAAGCTCTTCTTGTCAGAAACAAATATTTATTGTTCATTTAGAACCAAAATAAGTCACAATCATTCTTTCATAGTCCCTTATAGAAAAGGTATCAAGCTGGTCCATTGCTCATCTAAGATGGCTTCCAGCGGAAAACAATATTAGTCACACATTGGACTGTGGGAACATAGATTAACATTTGACTACGGGGAACTGTTTAACATTGGACCCTTTGAAATATTCTTCTCAAAAACTACCATTTCAATTGGAGCCAAATGTAGTCACAATGGTCTTTAAATGGTCCACACTGAAAAAGGTAGGTCCCGCAAGTTGGTACCTCATACAAGATGGATGCAGCAGGGAACATAATTTAACATCAAACCTTATGGAAAACTCATTCAAAGGTCTTCTTCACAGCCACTACCAGTCTAATGAGAACAAGTCTCAGTAACTATGGTCTTTAGATCATCCCTATTATGGCGGGTTTCCTGGCTCTTTAACGTATTATATTTGCAATTCTTCAATGAACATACCAATATTCCTAAAGTAACACATATAACAAGTCCTTCTAAACTCCTGTCTTATATTTGCCAATCAACCAATCAAGATTCTATAGAAATTCTATTGTATACCAATTTGTACTGTCTGAAGGGGTTTACCTTGATACTCCAGTAATGACAAATTGGTATACAATAGAATTCTATAGAATCTTGATTGGTTGATTGGCAAATAAAGACAGGAGTTTTCAAGGAGTTGTTATAGGTGTTACTTGAGGAATATTGGTATGTTCATTGAAGAATTGCAAATATAATACGTTACTGAGCCAGGAAATCCGCCATAAAATATGTGTCTGACAGGTCCAAGCATATCATCCAAGATGATTATCACTTGGGAACATTATTTAATATTGGACCCTATGGAAGCACATTCAAAGATTTTGGTGTCCAGTTGGAATCATACTTGATCAGATTGTCCTTAATGGTGGTCTCTCCTAAAATAATATCTTGCATGTTTTTACCCAATCCAGCACCAATGGTGAACATAGGACACTACGGGAAAGGCCGTTCAAATCCCTTAAACTACTCTGTCTGTCACCTACAGTCCAGATAAATGATACAGACTCCTGCAAGCCTTTTGTTGTAACTACACATCCAATTTGAACCCAACTTAGTCACAATAGTTGATAGATCGTCCCTCAAAAGACAGTATCTTGCAGGTGAACACCTAATTAAATAGGGCCAAAAGCAGGGAACATAGTTTGAAATTTTTTATAAGACTGTAAAAAATTTGAGGTTGTATCCCTGGGTGACCGGTTTTGATGCATTTAAGGATATTTTCTGTTTTAGTGTAATTTTTATTAACACTGGTCATGTTATATGCCGTTTTCTTGTTAAAATACAACATTATTAATCAATTAGTATCCAGACTTTGAGGTGTTCCATGTAAAAAGAAAAAAAATACAGACCATTTTACGATTCATACCGAATCCTGATCACCTCCACCAAAAGGACCTGAAATGATGCACTTAGGAAAACCCCGTAGAAACTCTTTCTCTCTTAGAAATTTGATAAACTATATAGATTCTCCTAAAATCTGATGACCAATGGCTATAATTGCATACAAATATTTAAGATCGTGGTAAATCTTTTGCTGTTTGAAAACTTTCAATCATAGTGCCATTTTCCCCCAACTTACCAAATATTGTTAATCGCTTGTAGGTAATAAGTCAGATCGAACATTTCAAATTGGGGTTTGGGTCTTTAAGAGTATTTATTTTTTCATTGCTTCTCTGCGATTCATGACAGCTACTGTTCAGAAATATTGTTCAATAGTTGAAATACAAATATTTCTTACTACTTAAGGTACAGAATCAGAAGCCTGAGCATGTACGTACAAAACATGGCACAGAAACGTGTAATTGTTTTTCAGAAAACAAATATATAAGACTTATATATTTGTTTTCTAAAAAACAATTACAAGTTTCTGTGCCATGTCACAATTCAGTCATATTTGGCAAAAATTTAGATCACCATAAGAAGATGGGCATGCCACAAAAAAAAATTTCAAAATGGCTGCCATTTCCAACATAGCTGCAAAGTTACGTCAAAATTTCAAATTTGTCCTATTTCAACGAAAATTGATTTCTAGGTAGATTTTGACACTGCGAACAAGATGGAATCATCGAATTGGCTGCCAGGGGCGACATCAGCTATTGCTTGCAATTGCAAATCTAGTTTTTATTTCTTGTCTGATTTTGATGCAGTTTTTTTTCAATGCATGGATTCCTTATGAAAAATTAACATAGTGTTTAACTATTTATTAGATTTTTATACGACTGCAAACATTTTGCGGTCATATTATGGTATGGGGCTGGCATAGGCGTCAGCATCTGACTGGACAGCATAACTTTGGTTCTAGTGGATGTATATTGTTTTCAAATTTTAGTATGATGTTTGTTGGCACATGCTTAAGCCTGGGTTTTAATTTCGTGTTCCTTGCCCTGCCTGTTTTAGAAAAAAGGGGTTAAATTAGGGGGGTTTTTGTCTGTGGACAGCATAAATTTTATTCTAGTGTAAGGATCATGTTCAAATATAAGTATTATGTTTCTTGGCACAAGCTTAAGCCTGGGTTTTAATTTTGCGTTCCCTACCCCTCCTGTTTCAGAAAAAGGGCAAAAAAGAGGCCAAAAAGGGGTTAAATTAGGTATTTTTGTGTCTGTGGACAGCATAACTTTGGTTCTAGTAGACAGATTGCTTTCAAATTTTTGTATGATGTTTCTTGGCAAATTTTTGAAGATTTCTTTTTCCTTTAGTTTGTGGCCCCACCCATTTCAGAATTAGGGGCCAAAAAGAGTTAAATTGGGTGTTTTTATATATTTGACTGTAGAATGTTTAGTATTTATCATATTTTGATGGCATTTCTTTCAGTGTACTCCTTAGAAAACTTCCAATCTGTGGTATGCCAATGGATTTCATGTGGCATATACAGTTCACAAGATAAATGGGGCACAAAAGGGGATAATTTCAAAAATTTTATTTTTTTTTAATTTTTAGTCCGATTTTTGATGCAGTTATTTGCAATGGATTCCTTATGACAAATTAACATAGCCTTGCACCATCAGATTTTGTATAACTTGTATCCTTTCCAAGCTATGAGGGGCCCAAACAGGACCAAAATTGCAAACATGCGAATTACTAAAATTTTCATTTTTCAACTGATTTAAATGGAATTTTTTTCTTTAGATTTCTCTCATTGTAGGCTTTCAGGATTTGGCACAGCTCTTACTGTTTCTGAGCTATAAGGGTCAAAGGGGCCAAAATTGCAATTTTTAGAAATATGTGAAATCTTTATTTTACATCAGATTTTTTCCTTTGGATTCCTCTCATTGCAAGCTGTCAGTAGTATGCCAACAAATTTGATGTAGCTCTTACAGTTTCCGAGCTGTAAGGGTCTTAGGGGGCCAAAATTGCAATTATCAGAAATATGTGAAATCTTTATTTTTCATGGTATTTTAATGGGATTTTTTTTCTTTGGATTCCTCTCATTGTAAGCTTTCAGCAATATGGCAACGTACAATGTATTTGGCGTAGCTCTTATCATTTCCGAGCTATAAGGGTTAAAAGGGGCAAAATTGCAATTATTAGAAATATGTGGAATCTTTATTTTTCATCAGATTTTGATTGGATTTTTTTCTTTGGATTATTCTCATTGTAAGCTTTTAGTGGTATTGCAATAGATTTTGTGTTGCTCTTACTGTTTCCAAGCTATCAGGGGTCAAAGGGGCCAAATTGCAATATTTTAAAATATTTGAAATCTTTATTTCTCATTGAATTTCAATCTGAGTGTTTTTATTTGGATTTCTCTTGATGTAAACTTTAGGTGGTAGTCAACAGATTTTGCTAAGCTCTTACGATTCCTTTTGGTGTAAGCTTTTGGTTGAATGTCAACAGATTAGGCATATCTCTTACTGTTTCTGAATTATAAGGGGTCAATTGCAATTTTTGAAAATACATGTATGTTAAATCATTATTTTTAATAGGATTTCAACGGAATTTTTTCTTTGGATTTATCTTGATGTAAGCTGTCAGTAGTATCATCAGATTCTAGTAACTCTTACAGTTTCCCAGCTTTCAGTGATCAAAAGAGCTAATTTTTATGTTCCCTAGTTTGTGTGCAGCTAATTACTGTGTCAAGCTCTTATGGCGGATTTCTCAGATGATTAACGTATTTTATTTGCAATTCTTTAAGGAACATACCAATATTCCTTTAGTAACACCTATAAAACTCCTTCTAAACTCCTGTCTTTTGTCTGCTAATCAATTACTCAACTTTCTCTAGAATTCTATTGTATACCAATTTGTCATCACTGGAGTATCAAGGTAAACCCCTTCAGGCAGTACAAATTGGTATACAATAGAATTCTGTAGAAAGTTGAGTAATTGATTAGCAGACAAAAGACGGGAGTTTAGAAGGAGTTTTATAGGTGTTACTAAAGGAATATTGGTATGTTCATTGAAGTATTGCAAATAAAATATGTTAATCATCTGAGAAATCTGCCATAATTGTTTCAACATTCACTTTAAATTGTTCAAATTTCAGTGGTCGACATGCTGTGGTCGTATCATGCTGTGGTCGTATCATGCTGTGCTCGGTGTAGCTCTTTATTTATTTGTATAATCTGGGTGTTATTTACCACTGTTGCAGAAATGTAGAGTATAAAGTTTGTCATCTTAAAATGACAGTATTAGTTCAGTTGATTCAGTTTAATATAGAGTTATTTCTCTTTGAATATTTCTGATCAATTTACAAATAAGGCAGAGTTTAAAACATGTATTAGCTCCCTTACACTGATAAAGCCCCAAAAGATACAAATGTTATATATTGGTAAGTGACATACTAATACTACTCTCCAGTTCCAATTATAGACCAAAAGCCAAAACAATTGTTTCATAATATATCCGATGAGGAACATTTGACAGTGATCTCCCTGTACCAAGTTACATATGTAGTTGTGGATGTATATGGTCAAAGTGGAGACAATTTTAATTTCAATATCAAAAGAGGCTAACTAACTTGGTATGGAGATATTACCGACAAATGTTTCTCATTGTTGCCTCATTAGCTCAATAGCAAGATTTGGCCTAACCACTATTTAATACAAGATGTATATATAAACTTGATGCTGGTACTGACATTCTGTACAATGAGGACAAACACAGAAATCTTCTGTTGGCATAGAACATTGATTTACTCTCAGTCTGTGAGATTTTTAAACTTTACAGAAACACTCATTGACAGTCATTTCATTAACATCAATATTGGACATTGTCTTTTGTTCATTGTTGCTTTTGTCTTTTTCTGAAGTTTGTGAATTTCATTGAAATCAGATGAAATGGCTTAAGAGTACTCTCTGAAAAATAATGCAGTGTTACACGAAATATATTGAAAAAATGTCTTTGTTTGGGAATACTTTTGTCCAAGATCTGTAAAGGAAAAAAAATAACAAAAATCATAAAAGATGGGGAAAAGATAACTTACGTCACATAGTGTTTTCTTTGATACCATTTTCACTTTGCCAGGTGAGCTTTTGCTTAATATACTTGGTGTCTCTTGTCCCTCCATCAGGAATCAGTTTTCATTCTGTTGACTTTGATTCAAAGGCCTTTCACTCTGAAACTGCTGGGCCAATTATTAGGAAAGTTAGCTTGAACCATTATCAGTGTACTTTCAAGTTTGTGATTTTTAGTTCGCCTCAACGAAATTGAGGAGGACTATTGGAGTACCCCCGGCGTCCGCGTCTACATCCGCGTCCGAGTCCTCATTTAGGTATATATCTTGGTAACTATGAAGGGTAGGATCATCAAACTTTGTATACAGATGCATCTTGGGCTATCTCACAGCCTCCAAGAAAATTGGGTCTCTTTGACTTATATTTTCTGCTTGAATGACTTACATTCAAGTTTACGTCCGAGTTCAGATCTCAGTCACTATACATGGTAGGATCATGTAACCTTGCATATGCATGCATCTCTGATGGTAGGTCAGCATCCAGGCAAAAGTATGTCACTTTGACCTATATTTTCCGCTTGAACGACTTACATTCAAGTTTACGTCCGAGTTCGTAACCTTACATTTGCATGCATCTCAGTCAGCATCCAGACAAAATTAGGTCACTTTGACATATATTTTCGGCTTGAACGACTTACATTCAAGTTTACGTCCGAGTTCAGATCTCAGTCACTATACATGGTAGGATCATGTAACCTTGCATATGCATGCATCTCTGATGGTAGGTCAGGATCCAGGCAAAATTAGGTCACTTTGACCTACATTTTTGGCTTGAACAACTTACATTCAAGTTTACCTCCGAGTTCAGGTCTCAGTCACTATACATGGTAGGATCATGTAACCTTGCATATGTATGCAACTTTGATGATAGGTCAGCATCCAGGCAAAATTAGGTCACTTTGACCTATATTTGATCGATTTACATTCAAGTTTTTGGACGAGTTCAGATTTCAGTCACTATACATGGTAGGATCATCTAACCTTGCATATGCATGCATCTCTGATGTTAGGTCAGCATCAAGGCAAAATTAGGTCACTTTGACATATATTTAATGCTTAATTGATTAACATTCAAGTTTTTGGATGAGTTCAGATCTCAGTCACTATGCATGGTAGGATCTTGTAACCTTGCATATGCATGCCACTCTGATGGTAGGTCAGCATCCAGGCAAAATTAGGTCACTTTGACCTATATTTTACGCTTGATTGATTTACATTCAAGTTTTTGGATGAATTCAGATCTCAGTCACTATACATGGTAGGATCATAGTAATCTTACATATGCATACATCTCGGATGGTAGATCAGCATCCAGGCAAAATTGGGTTACTCTGACAATGTGCCATAACGAGGCTAACTCTGTAATCGTTGATTACCTATGTTTAAATCTTTCGACCATAAGGGGAAAATTGTGTATGCTGTTTTCTATATTTGCTAAAAAATCTCTTCTTTGCTAGCCAAGGGTTATGATCAGCTCCTCTCCAAATTATCTCCCTTTGAAGTAAGAGTTTCAGAATGATTTATTGTAAAAATTAAAGATCATTTATGACATCTAATAATGTGACAATTAAAAAAATATTTAACTAAAAGGAGATGAACCCTCAAAAGTAAAAAAAAAATACAATTCATGTGAATTTTGCAAAATATAAAAAACAATACACACCATGCAGATATCAGAAATCTGACAATTAAGGGATTAGCATGAAGAGATCTACCGGTACATGTACCCTGCAATTCTGAAGAATATCTAATAACTGTCTTGATCTTTCTCTATCAAATGTATTGAAATCAATAGAAAAAGAGATGAAGTTCAACTTACAAAAATATTCAGCATAGTAAGATTTACATATCCTGCAATTATACTTTGTAACAATATACATGTAATTATTTAACATACCATAATTATAAACTATAAGAAAATTCCTAAACATGATGTGTATATTATTGGGGGAAAATAATTTCCCTGAAATTATGCAGGCCTTCCCTTGAAATAATAATAATATACATAACAAATATAAAGAGTAGCCCCATAACAATAAATGCAGAACATAGCAAAATCAACCTCATAAGTGAAATTAAATAATATGGAGATGAAGGGGATGGTGGGTGGGACGAGGAAAAATCAACAAGACTGTTAAAACATGTGTCGCCATTAAAAGCTGGAACTAAACTGATAAAAAACTTTCCTTGCTGTAATTTGATTGGTTAGATCTAAACTAATTAATATTCTAATACTTATTAATATGCACATAGTAATGAGTAGAAGATCTACCCAAAGACCAACAGATTAATGATGCATAAACTCTAATTTAATAAATTAAATTGACATAAGAGTTTTTGCAACTTTATTTTAAAATTTTCATCATACTTATATGCTTTGACATGTATTTAGAAGGTAAGGTAGCACAACAGTCTTTTGAAGGAAATTGTCAATACCTGACTTTGTAACTTTGTTATTAGTAAATATACAATGACAAATGGGGTATCTAGTAAAAGGATAAGGATTGAACTAACTTTTTATGCTCATTTCAATATCATTCCATTGAAGTAGCAGTGTTTAAATTTCCATGTTTGGCAAAAAAATGGGATTTTTGCTCTATATCTTTAAAACCAAAATAACATTATTTATTTATAATACTTATAAGGAATACTATTGAAATTAGCATTAGCAGACAATATAATCAATTCCCTTCCATGTTATTGTATCTTTACTAATAACAAAGTTACGGGCATTCAAAATCAGGTACTGACATTTTCCTTCAAAAGACTGTTGTGCTACCTTAAGTTTGAAGTGCAAAAATGTACAGCTTATCAAGGACTACAATTTCTACATATGTCTGGCAGGTTCCCATCATTTCCAGGATGGCTGGCACAGGGTTTAACATTGGACCCTAAGGAAAATGCATTTAAAAATTTTCTCCACTGAGACGGCTTGAACCATTTTTAGTTCGCCTCAACGAAGTTGAGGGGGACTATTGGAGTACCCCCGTCTACGTCTGTGTCCATGTCCGCATTTGGGTATATATCTCTGCAACTATGCAGCCTCCAAGAAAATTGGGTTTCTCCGACCTATATTTTCTGCTTGATTGGTGTCCATTAAAATTTACATCCAAGTTCATATCTCAGTCATTATACATGATAGGATCAACCAACCTTGCATATGCATGCATCTCTGATGGTAGGTTAGCATCTAGGCAAAATTAGGTCACTTTGACCTATATTTTATGCTTGATTGATTTACATTCAAGTTTTCGGACGAGTTCAGATCTCAGTCACTATACATGGTAGGATCATGTAGCCTTGCATTTGCATGCAACTCTGATGGTAGGTCAGCATCCAGGCAAAAGTAGGTCACTTTGACCTATATTTTACGCTTGATTGATTTACATATAAGTTTTTGGACAAGTTCAGATCTCAGTCACTATACATGGTAGGATCATGTAACCTTGCATATGCATGCAACTCTGATGGTAGGTCAGCATCCAGGCAAAAGTAGGTCACTTTGACCTATATTTTATGCTTGATTGATTTACATTCAAGTTTTTGGACAAGTTCATATCTCAGTCACTATACATGGTAGGATCGTGTAACCTTGCATATGCATGCATCTATGATGTTAGGTCAGCATCCAGTCAAAATTAGGTCACTTTGACCTATATTTTATGCTTGATTGATTTACATTCAAGTTTTCGGATGAGTTCAGATCTCAGTCACTATACATGGAAGGATCGTGTAACCTTGCATATGCTTACATCTCTGATGGTAGATCAGCATCCAGGCAAAATTGGGTTACTATGACAATGTGCCATAACGAGGCTAACTCTGTAATCGTTGATTACATATGTTTATTAATTTGAAGATAATACTGTAATCCCCTTCAAAATTTTTATTTTTTTTTATTTTAATGTTCATGCATGCCTCTTCCAACATAGCTGCCAGCAAGGAACATACTGTATTTGAAATGCATTTAGCGATCTTCTCAAACCGCTTCAACTATTTTGATAAAATTTGAACACAAAGTCCTTTTGTGGTCCCTAAAAAATGATACCTCATTCAAATTGGACACCACTTAGGGGACACAGGTTTACATAGAACCCTAGCTATTTTTGTGATATCTTTCAAGATTACTTGACTTTATTTTCGTGGGACTCAAATTTTTGTAATTGCTCATCATTTACAGTGTAAAGTCTCATATAAATAATATTTTCCTGTATTTTCACGAGTTCAGAATGGTCATGAATAAAGTGAAAATTAAGTCCTTGCAAAAATAACCACCTATATGGTATATATTATTGGATGGTGACAATGAATAAAACCAGTTGCCAGGTAAGCAATACAGGTTCATGTGAGCTGCTAGTTATAATTATGGCGGGTTTCCTGGCTCTTTAATGTATTATATTTGCAATTCTTCAATGAACATACCAATATTCCTAAAGTAACACATATAATAAGTCCTTCTAAACTCCTGTCTTTTATTTGCCAATCAACCAATCAAGATTCTATAGAAATTCTATTGTATACCAAATTGTACTGCCTGAAGGGGTTTACCTTGATACTCCAGTAATGACAAATTGGTATACAAAAGAATTCTATAGAATCTTGATTGGTTGATTGACAAAGAAAAGATAGGAGTTTTGAAGGAGTTGTAATAGGTGTTACTTGAGGAATATTGGTATGTTCATTGAAGAATTGCAAATATAATACGTTATTGAACCAGGAAATCCGCCATAAACATCACATAACTGACATAACATCATTTCCTGATATTATCTAAAATTTTATCAGCTTTATAGATGTTACGAATATCTGTAGATTAGATTTTACATGTACCTTCACATTATAATGCCCTCATTGTACTATAAATGTTTTTTATCACTATAATACCAGGATACCCTAGCATCTGAAAATTGCCGTGATACATTTGTAACTTGAGCGTGTTATTTATTGTTTTAATATGTAAAAATTAGGTTTTATGCATGTTAAATTCAAAAGCCTCTGACAGAGCCCATTGAAAACAAGTATAAAATTAAAAGTCATTGATAATGCCACGAAAGTTCCTATTTACTAGTTTACATTGAAAGTCTTCTATTTATGGTCTATGTATAATCCCATTACCATAAATAATTGGTTAATTCTGGTACATGTATATATTTTTTTAACAAGATAACTAAGTCTTTCCAAAATCCTATTTTGTTACAATTCATCAGATAAATTTGTGGGTATCATTATTGTTTACTTGTCAATGAGTAGAATTACAGAATTTTACTATCTACTAAAGTATATGCATTTTTTATCGGTATAGTCTGCTTAGGCAAAGCAGAAAGGACTGTATTGGACATGATTGTAGTAGTCTTATATCTGTGCAGTTTGTCTGTGTCAGCATCTGTATTTAAGTGTATTTATCGCTAATTTGCACAATTTTCAATTGTCCCTGAGCAACGATAATTCTATTGTCACTTCACTGCGCTGATATGAACATATTATCATCAATTCCTATGGGATGTTGGCAACAGGGTATTAATATGGCATCACATGAAGTTTCGTGACAAAAATAAGTCCAAGAAAGAAGGTGCTATATTTAACCAAAATAATTTGTTTTAGGAAAAAAATGATTTTATTGGAAAAGGAAACATATTTTTCAATAATAGAATTAGAAATAAAAACACTACATATTAGTAATTTGTTTTGCTCGGATGGATTTCACAGCTCGATTTGCATCTCATGCTATGCACTCGATGCAATACGAGCAGAGAATTCCATACTCGCAAAACAAATTACTTATAATATATTTATCTCAGTGACTTTACATTAGGTATCATTAACTTTGCACACAAGTGCATGTTTGGTTGACTCACAGCCTTCAAGAAGTTATGCCTTTTTATACCCCGCCACATGAAGTGGCGAGGTGTTATGTGATACCCTCAGTCGTGTGTCTGTCTGTCCGTTATGATCTGTCCATCCTGTGAACAAAATAACACCTCTGATTTTGGGTTCAGAGGTCCAAGGGGTTCTGGAGTTATGCCCCTTGAAACTTTGATATTTTGTGAATTCTAGGGTTTCCGGCTGATAACTTGTGAACGAAATAACACAAGGTCTTCAAACTTGGTATGTAAATTGTTTACCATAAAAAACTCAGGTCAAGTTATCCCCACTGGCTAGAGAGGGGGGTATAATGGATTCACCTTGTCCATCCGTTCGTCCGAAAAAAATTTTCTGCACATTTTTCTCAGCTTCTACAAGAGGGATTGATTTCAAAATTGGTATGCAGCCTCTATATGGTTAGTTGTAAGGAACGTCCTATTTTGAGTCCTGTCGGATGTGTACTTCCTGTTTGACGAAATGTGGACTTAGTTACAAAATGTACCGGTAGTGAAAACATGAATTTTTCGTTGCATTTTTCTCAGCTTCTGCAAAAGGGATTGATTTCAAAATTGGTATGCAGCCTCTACATGGTTAGTTGTAAGGAACGTCTTATTTTGAGTCCTGTCGGATGTGTACTTCCTGTTTGACGAAATGTGGACTTAGTTACAAAATGAAAACATGAATTTTTCGTCGCATTTTTCTCAGCTTCTGCAAGAGGGATTGATTTCAAAATTGGTATGCAGCCTCTATATGGTTAGTTGTATGAGTCCTGACGGATGTGTTTTTCCTCTTTGACAAAATGTGGACTTAGTTGCAAAATGTAGTAAAAACATGAATTTTTCGTTGCATTTTTCTCGGCTTTTAAAGGGGGATTGATTTCAAAATTGGTGTGCAGCCTCTATATGGTTAGTTGTAAGGAACGTCCTATTTTGAGTCCTGTTGGATATGTACTTCCTGTTTGACAAAATGTGGACTTAGTTACGAAATGTAGTGAAAACATGAATTTTTCGTTGCATTTTCCTCGGCTTCTACAAGGGGGATTGATTTCAAAATTGGTATACAGCCTCTATATGGTTAGTTGTAAGGAACGTCATATTTTGAGTCCTGTTGGATATGTACTTCCTGTTTGACAAAATGTGGACTTAGTTACGAAATGTAGTGAAAACATGAATTTTTCATCGCATTTATCTTGGCTTCTACAAGGGGGATCGATTTCAAAATTGGTATGCAGCCTCTATATGGTTAATTGTAAGGAATGTCCTATTTTGAGTCCAGTCAGATGTGTACTTCCTGTTTGACGAAATGTGGACTTTGTTACAAAATGTAGTGAAAAAATGAATTTTTCGTCACATTTTTCTCAGCTTCTTCAAGAGGGATTGATTTCAGAATTGGTATTCAGCCTCTATATGGTTAATTGTAAGGAACTTCCTATTTTGACTCCTGTCAAATGTGTACTTCTTGTTTGACGAAATGTGGACTTAATTACAAAATGAAGTGAAAACATGAATTTTTGGTCCAGGGTTCAATGAGTGGGGGTATACTTGGTTGCCATTCGGCGACAGCTCTTGTTTAATTTTGGGTTCAGAGGTCCAAGGGGTTCTGGAGTTATGCCCTTTAAGCTTTGAAATTTTGCGAATTTTAGGGTTTCGTACTAAATTTGTGAATGAAATAACATACTGGCTTCAAACTTGGTATGAAATTTGTTTACCATCAAACACAGGCCAAGTATAACTTTGGGTTCAGCGTTACACATATTTCTGGAGTTATGCCCCTTTTAACTTGGAAATATTTTGAAACAAGGCAGGGCATCATGTTATGCACCATTACTATTTTTGTCGTATATTTTACGCTTGATTGACTTTCATTCAAGTTTTCGTCAGTCACTGTACATTGAAGAATTATAAAACTTTGCTGCATTGTGTTTATACAATAGTGTGGTATTGGTTCAGTACAGGATGGGATTGATTGGTCTATAATGATGTAAGGGTCCCTTCACATTGTTGCTGGAAGATTCTAAAATACTATTCCTAATATTGTCACGTTGACATTGTTAAAATACTCTCATAATGATAAAGCTGAAACATTCTCATAATGACTTAAAATTTTTACCATAATATATATATATATACTGGTAGCTCCTAATATCATGGAACGTAGCTATGTAGAAATGGTGGCATCACAGTTAAAAATTTAGTCCAAATGAATGTGAATCCCATGATATTATGAGAATCCCATGATATTATGAGAACCTACTATATATATATATATATAGTTGAAACATTATCACATGACATAGTTGAAACATCATCACTATGGATAAGTTAAAGCATAATCACCATGACAGTTGAAATTTTTTGCCATATTATAGATGAAATATTCTACCCATGATATAACTTATATATAGTTACATTATCACCATAATACAGCTGAAACATTCTCATCTGACATATCTGAAACATTTTCAAATTAATGAGACGTCCATACTTATCCAAAAAGTCACCTAGACACAATAATATCATTCTCACCATGTTTTATCTGAAACATTCTCCCCATGACATACAAATGCAGCTGACACATACTCACCATGACATACAATACAGCTGAAACAATCTCCCCATGACATAGCTGAAACATTCTCACCTGACATAGCAGAAACATTCTTTCCATTACAAAGCAGAAACATTCTTATCAATGACAAATTAGCAGAAACATTTCAACCATTAAATATCTGAAACATACCCACCATGACATAGCAGAAACATTCTCACCATGACATAGCAGAAACATTCTCACCATGACATAGCAGAAACATTCTCACCATTAAATATCTGAAACATTCTCACCATTTAATAGCAGAAACATTCTCACCATGACATAGCAGAAACATTCTCACCATTAAATATCTGAAACATTCTCACCATTTAATAGCAGAAACATTCTCACCATTACATAGCTGAAACATTCTCACCATGACATAGCAGAAACATTCTCATCATGACATACAAATGTAGCTGTAACATTCTCAACATGGCATTAAGTTGAAACATTCTCACCATCAAACAGCTGAAACATACTCACCATGACAAAGCAGAAACATTCTCACCATGACATTATAGAAACATTCTCACCATGTAATAGCAGAAACATTCTCACCGTTACATAGCAGAAACATTCTCATCTTGATATACAAATGTAGCTGTCACATTCTCACCATGGCATAGTTGAAACATTCTCACCATGACAAAGCAGAAACATTCTCATAATGACATAGCAGAAACATTCTCATCTTGATATACAAATGTAGCTGTAACATTCTCACCATGGCATAGTTGAAACATTCTCACCATTAAATAGCTGAAACATAACTCACCATGACATAGCAGAAACATTCTCATCATGGCATAGCAGAAACATTCTCACAAAGACATAGCAGAAACATTCTCAGCATTACATAGTAGAAACCTTTCACCATGACATTGCAGAAACATTCTCACCATGACAGAGCAGAAACATTCTCACAAAGACATAGCAGAAACATTCTAAAAAAGACATAGCAGAAACATTCTCAGCATTACATAGTAGAAACATTTCACCATGACATTGCAGAAACATTCTCACCATGACATAGCAGAAACATTCTCACAAAGACATAGCAGAAACATTCTCACAAAGACATAGCAGAAACATTCTCACCGTGTAATAGCAGAAACATTCTCACCATGACATAGCAGAAACTTTCTCACAAAGACATAGCAGAAACATTCTCACCGTATAATAGCAGAAACATTCTCACCATGACATAGCAGAAACTTTCTCACAAAGACATAGCAGAATCATTCTCAGCATTACATAATAGAAACATTTCACCATGACATTGCAGAAACATTCTCATCATGACATAGCAGAAACATTCTCATCATGACATAGCAGAAACATTCTCATAATGATATAGCTGAAGTTTCCTCACTATGACATGTAAGAAAAGTCTTAACATAGCTAAAATAAGTGCTGAACTGGATATTATTACAATATTATGTAGCTGACAGATTTTTACCGTAACAATATATAAGCTGACACATTTTTGTAGTCACAGCAGAAAAGTTTACACCATGATAAAGCTGAAAGCTTAACACCATGATTTCTAAAAGATTCTCATCACATTGTGGGCTTTTAGAATTACTATAAATATTGACTGCTGATTTACTGGATTACAGTTGGTTAAAACCTGTAGGGCCTGTTCCATTTTGTTTTTAAGAATCATTGAAAGGAATTTAATAAGGGGTATGACAATAATATACTATAAGATTCTCTTAGTTAACATGGCATATTTGAAGTCTAAAAATTCCAGAGATTATTAATTACCTAAGTGCAATCAACTCCCCGTACAGAATCTGCTACCCAAAGCATTGTTAGTTGCACATTAGATTCTAGTTAGCTGCAAGTGAGCTTTGTACCAGCATTTGCAAGTGTGCACAAGGTTAGTTCATATGTGCAATAAAAAAACTGCCCTAAATTGCTGAGCATTTTAGGTTAGCAGAAGTAATTTAAATACATGTGTATTCACATGTGAGTTTTTCATGTTAGAAATTTGAACATGCAGGTTTGTAATGAAGTTCTTAAAACTAACCTATAATTGCTTTGGTCAGCAAGGATCATAATCATTATAAAGCTTATTTCTTATGGCAAAATAAACTATAGAAACTAACTTTCTCAAGATTCAGAGAAGATAAATTTTGGAGGGAAATCAACAAAGCCATGAAGAGAGAAGGGTCAGTTTTCATATTTCTGTACAAATATCCCTAATAATTAACATTTTTAGTGTACTAATCATTGTAAAATTGTTCAAAACATTTGAAATATTTTTAAGGAAAGAATTATCTGTATTAAATGACAAAAATATGGTGTTCTTTGATTTTGAAACAGACACATTTAATCATGAAACTACCAGGCAATTATAAAACATTACACATATGAATAAAACAGTGAATATATTGAATTCAAGTTGCATATGTATATTACACTGTGCAATTTCAATTAAGCAATTAATTCAATAAAAAAACATGTGAAAAAAATGTATTTGTCATACTGGTGAAATTATCTTAATATGACAAAAGTGTGTATGATGAATAGATGTTTTCCATAGTTTCACAAAAGATTAAAGAATAAAATTGTACATTGTTTGGTTGTTTAAAAAAGAATTGCAACTTCATAAGTTATATTTTTAGAACATTTATAATTTGCAAATGCTCACGTATGATGCACATGTGCAATTGCACATTAGGTTTTCAATAATAAGAAATTTGAATATAATATATGGACTGTTGTAGATGGTTTTGATATATTTGTTATAAAATTACTGTAAATTTTAATAGTAAATAACATTCAATTTTGTTCTAATTTCAAGTGTTTTGTTTGTTGCCATGACAACTAGCTAGTTGATGAACATTCTGGGGAATCAGTTTAGCAGTATTATATATCTATTGATCTGGTAAGTATATAGCTAATGGGCAAGTGTTTTATCATTAGTTTCACATACATGTACCCATAGAAAATAAATACTAGGATAGTACAGTCAAACTTCCATGGCTTGAACACCCAAGGGTCTGATGAAAACGGTTTGATCTAGAGGGTTGTATGAGCTTTTGATGTGGAACTGTGTTTAAATGTGATTAAAGAGTCCAGAAGAAGGATTCAAACATCCACGATGTTTGAGTTATTGCAGTTCGAGGCATTGAAGTTCAATTGTAAATATTTTTTTATAAATTCTAGAATTGTCTCTTTTTTCTAATATATTAAATCTAAAATCTCAAAAATATTGAAATTTTTTTATACTTTACCAGAAGTCAAACATAAGTAAAAATGGGGGGGGGGGGGGAATAGAAGTTTAACCTCTTTTCTGGATTTCTGCATTACTGTTAAAGTACTATTGTTCGTGGGGTTCCGATTTTCGTGGATTTCGTGGTTCGCTTCAACCATGAAATTAAGTTCCCAACAAAATGCATTTTTTCCTAGAGTTTTAATGCATAGAATTGGAAACCAGGAATTTAAGTTCCCTCGAAATAGTGATATTTATGAAAAACCACTAAAATTGATGTCCACGAATAAAAGTACTTCCACAGTATTATGATTTAAGCCCAGGATTTTGGGAAATAAATTTGCTGGGAATCAGGATTGTTTTTTTTTGTTCAGGATTTTGAAAAAATAAAGTCAGGATTCCTGGATGAGACCCCCTCCGGCTCCCCATCTTCAAACATGAAAGGTTCAAGGTAATGTCAAATCTTAAATTTAATACAAATTTATTTCTCAATTATAGCAGACTTACCATATAAAATCTCTCACAACAAAAATTGTGAGAATATTAAAGATAGCAATATATATTGTCCCCTACCAGTCACAAATATCAGGAATGTAACTAAACTCATACAAAAGTCAATGGAGAAAACAAAATTCAAGCTTAAACTGAACCTTGTCTAGCAGTAAAAGAAAAATATCATGTAAGGACACTTTTTAAGGATGACTGTAATGATGTTGACCAAAAACAACTGAAATAACAAAATATACAAGTTCAAGGACAATAATTCATCCAAAAGTCCATTGGCTTGGACAATTCAAACTGTAACTCATGTATATTAAAAATTCAAACTCAAATTTCAAACAAAATGTTGAAAAGAAATAGGGGAAGAAAGGCAACAAGTTTTCGACAAAATTTGCAAGTTCAAGGGCTGTAACTCAGCAAGGTGAACAAATCTGACCTTAAATTGTAAATCACAGTAGCTATAGATGTATACTAAATACCAAGTTGTTATTAATTGATATTCATAAAAAGTCTGGACATATAACATGACATAATGACTGATTGACAGAAACTTTTTATCTTCAAGAGAGTGTTTTTATTAGTCCTGTATCTTGCAAAGCTAAAAAGACTTAAGATAATTGACAATAATGAAACATCTGTATTGTCTACCATATAAAAAATAGTTCAGAATTATACATTGTCATGTTAGTGCATAATCTTAGGATATGGTTTAAGTGTGTGTATTGTGGTGTAGATATGGTATGTATTTAATTATTATAGAATTGTTATAAATTACAAGTCATCTATCCAGGAAATCTTCTAAGAATGAACAAAAAGTTGTATTTAGAGCTACCTAATTCTAAGAAAAGGCATCTTCACCAGCCAAGGGTTACAATCCACTTCTCTCCTTTAAAATGGCTAGCGAAGATGAAAAAAAGGGCTCAACTTTATGAATTTGTTCTTGTATAGAGTATTGAATATTTTATCAGCATTTACAATTGTGAAGATCCAGAGATGATTTACTGCAGAATAATTTCAGGAAAATGAAGAATCTACTTGACTTCCTAATTACTTAAAATATCACTGACTCAGTGCTCATTCAAGTTCAAAATTGTTACTTTTTAGCTCACCTGGCTATGCCAGGGTGAGCTTTTGCCATCACTTGGCGTCCTCTGTCCGTCCGTCTGTCCGTCTTAAACTTTTCTTCAAAAATCTTCTCCTCTGAAACCACTGGGCCAATTTAATCCAAACTTGGCCTGGGTCATCACCAGGGTATGTAGTTTAAAAAATGTGTTCGGTTAGTCCGAGGACCAAACAACATGGCCGCTGTTACTAAAAATAGAACATAGGGGTAAATTGCTGTTTTTGGCAAATAACTTCAAAACCGTTGCAGATATCAAAATTAGAATTGTTCAGAATGACAAGATCTATCTGCCCTGCAATTTTGAAGAAAATGGGAAAAAACTGTCTCAGAGTTATAGCCCTTTTTCCGTAAAATTTTCAAAATTTATACATTTTTTTTTTTCTCAAAAACTGTAACAGATAGAGGTGAAGTGTAAATTTGAAAAATGTTCAGCATATCAAGATCTACATACTCTGAAATTTTGAAGAAAATCCAACTGCCTGTGTTGTAGTTATTGACTTTTTTCACCCCAAAAAAAATTTTTTTCAATGGCATATGGTTATGGGTTATTTCCCTTTAAATTCTGCTTTCAAATCTTCTTTGGTTTACTTTTCTCTCTTGAGTTTTAGAGAAATTCCCTGCTATCACTTTATTAGAAATAATTATTTGCTACATAATCATGAGCAAAAAAGTGTTTTTGTACAGATTTTTACCATTTTTTGCAAATATACTTTCATAAACTATACTTATTTCACAATTTGATAATAATTGTATATAATTTTATATTGCTTTCTTTAGTTCTGTACAAAGGTAGTCAAGGACCTTAAAAACCTCCCAGTCAGTCAGTTTAGTTCTGTTTGCTTGTCCATAACTGCAAGTATCTCTGTCAGTTAATATTGAAGTGGCATCTAAGCTTCAATGCATATATAACATTGTAGCTGGCTGCATGGCTATGCCATGGAGATCTTCTTGCCGTCAGTGGTCTGTCCATTGTAAACTTTTCATTCAAACATGTTCTTCTCTGTAACCACTGGTCCAATTGGAACCAAACTTGGGCACTATGGTCCTTAGGTGGCCCCATTAAAAAAAAATGTTTGGCAAGTCTGTATCATATCCAAGATGGCCGCCAGCAGGGAACACAGTTTAACATTGGACCCTATGGGAAAGCATTCAAAGATCTTCTCTGAAACTACTGCGCAAATTAGAACCAAACTTGGTCACAATAGTCCATCGGTGGTCCCCTTTGAAAATTCATCCAAGATGGCCGCCAGCGGGAACTTTGTCCAAAACTGGACAATATTGCAAAAATCTTCTCCTCTGAAAATACTGGGCTAATTGGAACCAAACTTAGTCACAATGGTCCATAGGTGGCCCCTTTTAAAAAATGTGTTCAGCAAGTCCACATCATATATCCTAGATGGCCGCCAGGAGGGAACATGTTTTTAACATTGGACCCTATAGGGGAACATATTCAAAGATCTTCTCCTCTGAAAGTACATGGCCAATTGGAATCATACTTAGTCACAATGGTCCTTACTTGGTCCCCTTCATAAAATGTGTCTGGATGTCCGCATAGCATCCAAGATGGCGGTCAGCGGGGAACATTGTTTAACCTTGGACCCCATGGGAAATCATTTAAAGATCTCCTCTGAAAATACTATGCCAATTGGAACCCAAGTGAGGCACAATGATCCTTACATGGTCTTCTTCAAGAAAGGTGACTGTGAGTGAGTTGGTCTACGCCTCATCAAAAATAGCTGCCAGTGGGGAACATAGTTTAATTTTGGATCATATAACATCAGCAAACCTCAAAATGAGACCCTTAAACATTAATAAACATCAGCAAACTTCAAAATGAGACCCTTAAACATTAATAAACAAATTTGAAAATGAGAACCTTAAACGTTGTGATTATTTTGACTTATTGTGTCAGCCATGACCCAGGTGAGCGATACAGGCTCTTGAGAGCCTCTTGTTTAATTTCTATGTTCATGAAGATGTTTAGTTTATAAAAAATAAAAATTAAGAAAACACATTTGGTTTCATCCACCCCAAATCATTATTCAATGAGAACATTGATGTTTATATAAGCATATCTTCTTATATACTAGTTTAAGGTAAACAATTTTGGACAATAACCAGTATAATAGCCACCAGGAGCTTCTACAACTACAGTTGATGACATCTTCAAGTTAGTTCTTTCAGCAATGATCAGTAAGTAAAAACTGGTTTCACTGAATAAATCGTAAGCAGTGGAGTGAACCATAATAACTAACTTCTTTGAAACAGCATTGTTGAATTACCTCTTGGACAATTGCAATAATCATCTTCCATTAACCAGTCACAATGGGTGTCTTTCATTGACCAGGCATAAAAGACAACAGTCAATAAGTATTTACAATGGATATTCACCAGTTACCATTTACAGTATATATCAATCTGTAATCGATCACTGGACATCAGAGGACCAGTCACTGTGGTCATCCACCTGTAGCCAGTCACTGGACATCAGAAAGGAGCCATTCACATTAGACATCAACCTGTAACCAGTCACTGGACATTGGAGGACCAGTCACTGTGGTCATCCACCTGTAACCAGTCACTGGACATCAGAAAGGAACCAGTCACAGTGGTCATCCAACTGTAAGCAGTCACTGGACATCAGAGGACCAGTCACAGT
This sequence comes from Modiolus philippinarum, assembly GCA_002080025.1. Taxonomy (NCBI): domain Eukaryota; kingdom Metazoa; phylum Mollusca; class Bivalvia; order Mytilida; family Modiolidae; genus Modiolus; species Modiolus philippinarum. Next base: position 136,129 of record MJUU01010008.1, on the reverse strand, counting down.
GGTCATCCACCTGTAACCAGTCACTGAACATCAGAAAGGAACCAGTCACAGTGGACATCAACCTGTAAGCAGTCACTGGACATCAGAGGACCAGTCACAGTGGTCATCCACCTGTAACCAGTCACTGGACATTAGAAAGGAACCAGTCACATTGGACATCAACCTGTAAGCAGTCACTGGACATCAGAAAGGAACCAGTCACTGGACATCGGAGGACCAGTCACAGTGGTCATCCACCTGAGCCTGTCACTGTGTATCAGAAAGGTACCAGTCACAGTGGACATCAACCTGTAAGGCATGAACCATTTGATTTTCATGGGATGGGCTGGGATTTTCACCTGAGCCAAGCAGTTATTTTGGCCTAATTTTTTTTCCGATATACACTATGTTAGAAAATTTTGTTGAGCTAGGCTTTTTCCTAATGGACAAAGTTAGAGCAATTATTTTTTTCAGCCCAGGTGCTGGTCAGAATTTTTTGTGCAAAAATAACCAGTCACTGCATGGACGCCAGAAAGGAACCAGTTACTGTGGACATTAACCTGTAACAACTCACTTGACATCAATAATGAACCAGTCACAGTTGACATCATCCTTTAACCAGTCATTTGATATCAGTAATGAACCAGTCACAGCGGACATTAACCTTTAACTAGTTGTTGGACATCAGAAAGGAACCAGTCACAGTGAACATTAACCCATGAACCAGTCACAGTGGACATTAACCTGTAACCAGTTGCTGGACATCAGAAAGGAACCATTCATAGTGAACATTAATCTGTAAACAGTCACAGTGAACATCAACCTGTAACCAGTCACTTGACATCAGTAATGAACCAGTCACTTGACATCAGTAATGAACCAGTCACAGTGGACATCAACCTGTAATGAGGGTATGAATGCCCATTACCGTTAACCGTGAAAGGGCCCTTTTCTGCTACCGTTAATGTCTTTATCGATCAAATTTTTTACCGTGAATCGCCAAAAATGCTAGCGGGAATCGTGAAAGGGCGTGAAATGTCCTACCGTTAACGTTATAGGACTGAAATTTTTACCGTTAACCGTCAAAAGAGTACTCCCATTCACACCCCCTGTAATTAGTCACAGTGAACATAAGAAAGAAACCATTCATAATGTCACAATGGACTTCAGTCAGTCACATACAGTGGACTTAATTCTATCACAGTGGACAATTGACCTTTATAACCTGTTACAACATACATTCATCATATACCAGCCAACCTGTCACCAGACACTGGGCATCCACAAGAAACCATTTGCATTGTACTTCCTTCAGTAATTAAGTCAAACTTTACACCATTCAACAACCACTTACAGTTGACAATCTACAATTACCAGTAAAGAATGACTTACTGAAGCTGACAGTAATGGGCGACCTTTCAGTAAACATTCACAGTAAGTAAGATCTTTCATTTACCAATCACAATCAACATCTACTGATAACAAGTTACTTTGGATATTAACCAGTTACCAGGTATTTTTGACATCATCAACTTACTAGTCACAGTTGGCATGCTGCAATATTAAGTCACATTCATCATCAAACTTTAAGCTCAGGCATAGTCTATGCCAGGTAACCTGATGCAGCCATAGCAACAGTAGTTACTCAAGGATCTACACATAGTTTACATACTTCTGTAACACGTTACAGTGAACATCTTAAAATATCCAGTCTTAGCAGAGATCCTACTCGTTTAACCAAGAAATATGAGTTTGTCAGAAACTAGAAAAAGGTAACTGAAAGATTGCATAGCCATGATTTGCAACCACCTATGTCAACTTGACACTGTAAAGATTATAATACCCCCACAAACAAAGATTTGGGAAGGATATAGAGTCAGACTTCATTGGCTCCAATATCCAAGGGGCCATTAAATCAATTCAGTTAGAGGGGTGTTCAAGCTATCAAGGTCCAATTGTGTACGAGCTTGAAGACCTTTTAGGGACCAGAAAAAGCGTTTTGAGACATCCATGGTGTTCAAGTTACCGCAGTTCCAGCCATCAAAGTTCAACTGTAGGAATCACCATGTCCTTCTGTCTGTCCTTCCGTTTATCCATCCGTCAAATGTCAGTGCATGTCCTCTTAATTTAACATTTCAAAAATCTTAAATAAAAAGTATGTGTACAAAGAGGCAACACTACAATGAAGTACATGCATATGTGCAGAAAAATGTACCAGTAGTAGAAAATTTGACCTTTTTTGGTCACTTTTTATCAAAATTATGAAATCTGATGCATACCAAAATAGAGACAGATATTTTGAGTCACAATTAATGGACAGATGGATGAAGGGACAGACAGACAGTTCAATAGACAGAAGCAATGAGGTTATTAAGTAGGTTGACCGTATTTCTTGGATGTCTGATAATTAGGTCATTGCAGTTGGATAAAAGAATATAAATTTTTACAATGTGTAGTAGATAATGAATACAAACATTTCTGATGAACTTTTGATCTTTTTCAAATTCTTAAATATGATAGTGCATTAATTGACGTAATTATGTGGAATGTGTATGTATACCTTTTATCAATGGGAAAATACTAACATGTGTTATGTTCATGCTTTATTTTAGTTTTGTGAACTGTATCCAAAAGCAAACATACAGGGTGTGAAATTTTGGCTTCAGAATGTGGTTATCTTATAAGGTGTTTTAAAATGGCTTTAGAATGTGATGATCTTATAAGTTGTTTAAAAGTGGATTTAGAATGTGGTGATCTTATAAGTTGTATGAATCTGGCTTTAGAATGCGGTAATCTTGTAAGGTGTTTATAAATGTGGCTTTAGAATGTGGTGATCTTATAAGGTGTATAAATGTGGCTTAAGAATGTGGTGTTCTTATAAGAGGTATAAAAGTGGTTTTAGAATGTGGTGATCTTATAAGGTGTGTATAAATGTGGCTTTGGAATGTGGTGATCTTATAATGTGTATAAATGTGGCTTTAGAATGTGGTGATCTTATAAGGTGTATAAAAGTGATGATCTTATAAGGTGTTTAAAAGTGGATTTAGAATGTGGTGATCTAATAAGGTGTATTGTGACTTAGCTTAGAATGTGGTGATCTTATAAGGTATATATAAATATGGCTTTAGAATGTGGTGATCTTATAATGTGATAAAAGTGGCTTTAGAATGTGGTGATCTTATAAGGTTATATAAATGTAGCTTTAAAATGTGGTGATCTTATAAGGTCTAAAATGTGTCTTTAGAATGTGGTGATCTTATAATGTGTACAAATGTGGCTTTAGAATGTGGTGATCTTATAATGTGTATTGTGGTTTAGCTTAGAATATGGTGATCTTATAAAGTGTATAAAAGTGGTTTTAGAATGTGGTGATCTTATAATGTAGCTTTAAAATGTGGTGATCTTATAAGGTGTAAAAATGTGTCTTTAGAATGTGGTGATCTTATAATGTGTATAAATGTGGCTTTAGAATGTGGTGATCTTATAATGTGTATAAAAGTGGTTTTAGAATGTGGTGATGGTACCAAACCAAGTCTTTGTAAACTCTCCATTTCAACCCAATTGTTTGTTTGTCTATTGTTGGTTTCCATTTTGTTTGATTATTTTCATGTTAGCTTCACATTTTAAAGTCAAAATAGGTCATTAACCAGGGCAAATGTAGGTTATATAGATAAGACAGATTTGATTAAGATTCAAAATATTATATTTTAGTTTTTGGTTTATACAGGGATTAGATTTTTTTCGTGTGACAGAGGTTAAACATTAAATAGTAATTCATATGACCCATATTTACTTGACTTAACTGTTACTTTTGTTGTGTAAGACAACAGTAATGTCAGCATTTTACAAATGTTTTACAAGTGGATCTTCCTGAGAAAACTGCCATGACAATCTGTTACTAGTATCATGTCACGTCGGTCAATATCTTTTATTTGGTTTCTTTTTACATTCAAGTGTGATGTTCATTTTGAAGCACTGATGTAATTTGTCACTGTCAAAGTGGGTATTACTATGTGGGAAAGTTCCCTCAATCTTTAATATATTTTGATTTTTTTAAGCTAACCAGGCTATGCCAGGGCGAGCTTTTGTCATCACTTGGGGTCCGTCCTTTAGTCGTTCATTCATCGTGAAAGTTTTCAAAAATCGTCTCCTCTGAAACCACTGGGCCAGTTAAACCAACCTTGGCCTGTGTCATTACAGGGGTATGTAGTTTTAAGAAATATGTGTTCGGTAAGTTTTAGAACCAAACAAAATGGCCGCTGGTACTGAAAATAGAACATGGGGTAAATTTCTGTTTTTGGCAAGTAACTCAAAAATCTTGCAAAAGTCAAAAGTCTGACAGGGAAAAAAATAATCAGCATGACAAATCTACCCACCCTGGAAAAAAAAATCTAATAACCCATCAAGATTATTGCTCTTTTATCATTTAATTTTCAATTTTTTTTTTTATTATTTTCTATTTAAAAACCATTATAGATAGAGGTTAAGTTTATATTGCATAAATGTTCAGCATATCAATATCTACCTCCATGCCAATTTTTAAGAAAATCTAAATACTCATGTAGAAGTTATTGCCCTTTATTAGTCAAATTTTTCATGATTTTATATATTTTGTCTTGTATTACAGAAACATTTTGAGATAGAGGTTAAGTTTAAATTGCGAAAATTTTTAGGATTATTGATCTTCCATCATGCCCATTTTGAAGAAAATCTTAATACCCATGTAGGAGTTATTGCCCTTTATCTGTCAAATTTATCTTAATTTTATATATTTTGTACGTTTTGTATATCAAAAACACTGTGAGATAGAGGTTAAGTTTAAATTACAAAAATGTTAAGCATATAAAGATCTACCTCTATGCAAATTTTTAGAACATCTAAATACCCTTATAGGAGTTGTTGCCCTTTAATGGTCATTTTGGGTTTTTTTTTAATTTATTTTGTTTTGTATTTCAAAAACTATTTGAGATAGTGTTTAGATTTTTATTGCAAAAATGTTCAAGATATCAAGATCTACCCACAAGCCTATTTCCAAGAAATTCTAAATACTGCTGTAGGAGTTATTGCCTTTAATTGGTCAAGAGGTTATGTTTAAATTGCAAAAATGTTCAGCATATCAAGATCTACCTCTATGCCAATTTTGGAGAAAATCTAAATACCCTTATAGGAGTTGTTGCCCTATAATGATCAATTTATTGTGTCGCTTGCGTTCATGCAGTGGCCACATATAGGGATGACTATCCATCGTCTTGCATTGACGTCGTCGGTGGCGGCCTTGGCGTCACAAAAATTTGTGTCCCAGTTTTCTCAGGAGCCATGTATCCCAGCCTTCTGTAATTTGGCATGGAGTATCAGTATGAGGACCTTTACTGTGTAACAGAGTTTTGGATCTCTCGTATGCCCACTTGTTGTTTGACGGAACTTAGAATATTTTTTGTGTCTCGAAAATTTGTCACATTTTATCTCTGGAACCACATATCCCAACCTTCTGCAATTTAGTATGGAGTATCAATATGGGGACCTATACAGTGCAACAGAGTTTGGGATCTCTCGCATTTCCACTTCCTGTTTGATGGAACTTTGAATATTTTTTGCTGATCGATGTCTCAAAATATTGGTGTCACAGTTTTCTTAGAAACCACATATCCCAGCCTTCTGCAATTTGGTATGAAGTATCAGTATGGGGACCTATACAATGTAACAGAGTTTTGGATCTCTCACATGCCCACTTTCTGTTTGATGGAACGTTAACTTAGAATTTTTTTGCTGATCAACGTCACAAAAAATTTGTGTCACAGTTTTCTCAGGAACCATATATCCCAGCCTTCTGCAGTTTAGCATGGAGTATCAGTATTGGGACCTATACTGTGTAACAGAGGTTGGGATTTCTCGCATGCCCACTACCTGTTTGATGGAACTTAGAATATTTTTTACTTAATTACGCAGGCAAAACATGTGTCCTGGAAGACTTACTACTAAGTTTGTTTTTTTTTTTTTATTTATATCGTCTTGTATTTCAAAAACTGTTTGAGATAGGGTTAAGTTTTTATTGCAAAAATATTCAAGATTTCAAGATCTATATATCCACATGCTTATTCTGAAGAAAATCTAAATACTGATGTAGGAGTTATTTCCCTTAATTGGTCAAATTTTTCGTGATTTTAAATATTTCATCTTATATTTCAAAAACAGTTTGGTATAGAGATTAAGTTTAATTGAAAAAATGTTTTGCATTACAAAATCTACTTCCATGCCAATTTTGAAGAAAATCTAAATACCCCTGTAGGAGTTGCTGCCCTTTGTTGGTCAAATTTTTCATGATTTTATATATTTCGTCTTGTATTTCAAAACTATTTTGAGATGTAGGATAAGGTTGGATTTCAAACATGCTCTGTGCATCAAGATCTATTTACATGCCAATTTTGGAGAAAATCCAAATACTCATATAGGAAGTATTGCCCTTTATTGGTACAATTTTTGCTTATTTATACATTTGTCTTATATTTTTAAGATGATTTGAGATAGAGGTCACGTTTACATTGCAAAAATGTTAAGTATGTCAAAGGCTACGTTTTATGAAATATGGTTAAGTTTTCCAACCCCAAATGTGTCTAGCAAGTTTAACATTGGACCCTTTGGGCAAAAATATTAAAAATCTTATTCCCTGAAACTACTTGGCAGTTGGCAGCAAACTTGGTCGCAAAAGTCCTTAGTTGGCCCCCTTTGAAAAATGTGTCTGACAAGTCCGCATAAATTCATCCAAAATGGCCACCAGCAGGGAACATGGTTTAACAATTTTAACCCTATGGGAAAACATTCAAAGATCTTCTCCTAAAACAACATAGCTTCTTTGATTCACACTTTGTTACAATAGTTTCTTGGTGGTCCCCTTTAAAAATGTCCTGCAAGTCCACGCCTCATCCAAGATGGGTACCATTAGGATCTTGGTTTAACATTAAACCCTATGGGATAATACGTTCAAAGTTCTTCTTCTCTAAAGCTACATGGTCAATTAAAACCAAACTTGGTTACAAAAGTTCTTAGTTGGTCCCCATTGAAAAATTGTCTGACAACTCGGCATTACATCCAAGTTGGCTGCTTGCAGAAAAATGGTTTAACATTTAACCCAATTGGAAAGCATTAAATCTTCTCTGAAGCAACATTGCCAATCAGATCCATACTAGGTTACAATAGTCCTTACTAGGCACTTATTGAAAAATGTGACTGGCAAGTTGGCATTATACATCAAAGATTGCTGCCAGTGAGGAACATTGAACCCTATGGGAAAACATATTAAAAAATCTGAGTCCCTGAAACTTCTGGGCCATTTGGAAGTAAAAGTTTTTGAAGTGGGTTGAAAGAAATCAGGAGGGGAGGGAATGAGAATCAAGGATATCTTCAAGTATGGCCTAATTCGGAAATATTAAACATTGATACCTCTAAGTAACTTCAATATGAAGAGCTACAATCAAATAATTTATCTATACATAATATTTACCATATGACCTCCCTTTTTATCAGTTCAATATTTAATCTGTCAGTTGATATCACCTCTCATATCCTGAAACAAAGATGAATATTGCAGTAAAAAACAATAAGTTAGGTTGATGTGTTGTAATAGACCTTGATCTACATTGGAAAATCTTGACAAACATGACAACTTGTTGTTTGAAGTGTAAAACGTTAAATAAACAAAAGATTGTTACACCTGTATTTCCAGTTCTGGAGATATTTTTCCAGCTGGGAATTTAACTGGATTTAAACAATTTTTACTTCAGAAATATTGTAACTCAAATCTATGTCATTATTGACAGTATAAAAGGAAACAAAATGTCAGTGATCTTTTGTCAACCTCAGAAAAGCTCTCATACTTCGGTAATTATAACATGTAATGTTTACAGGAGTGTAATTGCTCCAAAACAATGTTTAATTTGAATATTTAGTTATCAAGAGTGATTAAGTTGATTACTTTCTTCCGTAAATAGAGGTTTACAGTGTAAGATGACCTGTGTAAGATCGATGCACAAACCCCACTAATGAAAAGTGGGGGTATATAGTGATGGGGTTGTCCATCTGTCTGTCCGTCTTTTCATCCATCCATTACACCTGAGGGTACCCATCTCTTATCAACTACTCCTCCTGAACCACTGAATAGATTTTCATGAAACTTTAACAAAGTGTTTTTGACATAATGTAGATGTGCACCTCCTATTTCAGAATTGGATTTGATTGATTTTTGGGGTTTCTCATAGCAAAACATGGACTTTGCCATTACATTGCTAGTGGGTTACCCATCTCTTAACTGATATACTCATTCTGAACCACTGAATAGATTTTCATGAAACATTAAACTGTCTTTATGACATAATGTAGATCATGCACCTCCTATTTCAGAATTTTATTTGATAGATTTTAAATTTCTGGAATCAAATGGGGTTTCTGGGGGTATTTAATTAGTGAGCTTTGCTCACAGTTTTTCTAGTTTTGTGATGAAACAATCGTTACCATGTCTAAGCATCATAAAACACTTGACGTCTCAATGTATAAGATTACATTAAAGATCAGGATATCTTTCATGATTGTAAGAAGTTTTGACTTTTCTTTAGTTTAGTGTAGCAAAACGAGAGGAAAAGATGTATAATTTCTTACACAAGTATACTTTACATTGAGACGTCAAATGTTTGATGATGCTGTATCTCATCTGTTGAAGGTGTGCTGAAATAGGAGGTGCACATCTAAATTATGTCATAAATACTATAGACTGTAGAATTATAATCTGTGTATTGATCTTTCTGTGTTATGGTTTAAATGCCTTGGAATTTTCTTTTTTATAAAAATTTATTTGAGGTATACATATATATATATAATGTCTTAGACATTTTCTGTTTTTTCCAACTGTAGTCTTTATCTTGATGTATGTGTTGAGTGTCTAGAAATGTTCTGTTTGTCCAGTTATACACTTATCTGGGCCATGTTTTAAGTGCCATAAATATTTTCATCTGTAGACTTATCTTTGTTGTTTTTCAATGCCTTTGAAATTGTTTTCCTGTCCATTTGTATACTTATTTGGGTCCCATGTGCTTCAAGTGACCTAGAAATTTTCCATTTGTCAAATTGTAGCCTTATCTGTGGTCTGCTTTAAGGTTCCTAGAAATTTCTCTCTATCAATCTGTAGACTTCTTTCCAGTGTGCTTAGGTAAATAGACACTGTTGCACTGCGCAATTCAATCACGCATTAGAAAAATAATAAGAGTCGGATACGGGTAGGTTTTATTTTCTGGCCAGAACAGTAATTTGACGGCTTTTATTTATGACGTCATAATTGAATGACAGGTGTAAAACGTCATATTTCTTTTAGTTTGCCCCAGATTATCTCCCTTTTCCCGTAAATAATGTTTAATCCGAAAACTTTGTAAAATATCTCCATTAAAAGCACGGTGACATATACATGTTTTTATTGTTACCAAAATATTACATCATGAAATATCTGTTCACAAAAGTTCATCAAAAATCTCGTGGATATAAAGTTCATTTCTATTAAGCTTAAAATTGCCTTTCCATATCATCCCCGTGCATTCTTTGTAAATTTAGGCGAAAAAAATGGCTAAAAATGAGCAAATTTTGATCTCAATTCTGGAAAAAGCAAGCATGGTGACCCATATTTTTTATTACAGATTTCGGGTATGTAGGAATTTGGTTCATCAATTGCGCCGACTTACAACAAAATCTCATGGATGTGAATATTACTGTCTATCTACCTTAAATGGCTTTACATTTTCTGTCTGTCCAATTGTAGATGTAGAGTGTTCTTTCTGAGAGTGATCTGTGAAAAGGCCTTGTTGGGATTATTTATGATATCACAGATATCTATGTGTTTAAGCAAAAAGCCACTCAAGCTTGACTTGTTATTTTGTAAATTAATTTGCATTGCAGTTGATTGTCCAAAAAGGAACCCCTTTATAACCCCTAAGTGCCCTAGAAATTTTCTTTCTATCAATTTTATCTTTTTAAATTCTTTTGAATTTTCCACCTGTCCATCAATAAAGTTTTTTCTAGGATGTACTTTAAGTGCCTTAGAAATTTCCTACCTGTTCAACAGTATGCCTATTTAGGGTGGGCTTTACTAGTGTCTGTAAGTGTCCAAGAAATGTTCTGTCTGTACAATGGTAGACTTATCTGGGGTGCTGTAAAGTAGAATTTTTTTTTTATCCCATCGCCCAACGGAGTTGGGGAGGAGATATATATAGCATCTTGCCCGTCTGTCTGTCCGAGTGTCCCATCTCAGGATAAAGTTTGTGTTAAGGATCAATAATCTTTTGTCAGTGGATGCATGTTGGAGAGTGATGCTGCTTCAGATGATAACTTGGTCACTCTCACCTACATTTTATGCTTCAATGACTCAGGTTAAAGTGGTGTTAAAGCTCATATCTGAGAAACTACACGTGACACATTAATAATATTTGGTCAATGGATGCGCCTTGGAGAGTGATACTGGTTCAGATGGTAATTTGGTCTCTCTAACCTACATTTTACACTTCAATGACTCAGGTTAAAGTTTGCGTTAAGGTTCTTATCTGAGAAACTACATGTGGCACATCAATCATCTGTGATCGGAGAGGATGCGTCTTGGAGAGTGATGCTGCTTCAGATGATAATTCGGTCATCTTGACCTTCATTTTTTAATTTGGTCACTCTGACCTACATTTTATGGTTCAATAACTCATGTTATAGTCTGTGTTAAAGTTCATATCTGAGATACCACATCAGTCATCTTAGTACATTGGATGTCTCATTGGAGTCAGTGATGCTGCTTTTGAGAATTAATACTTTGAATCTTTAACTGAATTTAGAAACTTAATTGTTACATGGGAGGGGATTAGCAGTCATTTCCATCCATCTGTGTTCTAGAGGTTTGTTAAATTGATTTCCTTTTTTATGATTGATTTTGATTAAGGCCTGAACTGAATGACTGTGAGTCACAAACTCATCAGATGTTACATAAAAATACATTTTGAACTTAGTAATCTTTTATATTAGATAGACATATATATAATATACTGTTTGTATTATATCTGTATTCAGCTACTAATCTGTTACAATTGTGGTAAGATTTTCTTTCACTGATTTTCCTTAAATGTGGGATCTTTATAGGGTTTAGTTGGGAAGCCCTTTTAAATCAGCAGGAAACAGGATTGTCACAAAAAAGTGAACATGAAAAGGAAAGGGTATATTGGACATGCCATGGGAAACACTGATAAATTCTCTGTGAACCAGGAAAATAGCAGGTAGCTAAAGAGTGCTGGTCAATTTTTCCCACTTGTGAAAAAGGAAAGTTGAGAAAAATTGGTGGGATTTTTGGGATAGGAACCCCCTATTTTGACCCCCATAGTATATTTTGTGCCTTATTGAGATGAGAAATTGAATTGCATTGCAAACCTGATGTAATATTTGTTTGTACACTTCTTCTATCCAAACATTTGGATTAATGCTTTTTAGTTTAAAAAGGCAAAAAACTTGACCGATATTTTGACTAATAATTTTTGTACTACAAAAACATTATAATGACCTTCATTTAAACTTGTTCTTTACTATTATTTATGTGACCATTTTGCCCCTGATTTAATTCCATATGAAGGAATAATTTATGAAACACATTGGACTAGTTTTAGGCTCTGTAAAATTTCTTTTGAGTATACAAATACTTCATGTGAATTATAGAATCTTCCTCGTGTAAAGTAGCAAGTGCACTTGTCTTTGATCTGAGTCTTTGATCTTGGATTTTCAAAGACTTTTGTATCTGCAGTAAATCAAACATTGTCTCTGATTGGAGTAAAGGTGATTTGCTGCAGCTGTAAAACTGGTACCTAGATATTCCAATTCAAATAAACTATAAATTTAAACACTCTACATTTCATACCAAAACAGATAAAACAAAGGCTTTTATTTATTTTGTCTATTTAATTTACAAATTTGTCAAGATTGAATTGGAGCTAAATTGTTTCCACCTTGAATTTATCTATGTTGTTGTACATGTATGTTGTACAACTTTTGACCATGTTACATTTTGAGTATGTTTAGGATTTGAAGATTTTGAGTTTGAATTAAGTCTGCAATTTTTTGTTTTAAATAAAAATATCCAGGACCACCGTCTTTAACTTTGAGATTCATACTAAGTGCAGCAGAAAACTGCATGGACCTCTCTACATTTTCTATTTGTTTCAAATTGAGAATGTGTGCTTAATTTAAATACGGCACAAATACAAGCTTTATAAATTTCAAATTTTATATAATCAGATTTTGAAAGGGAGAATTGGGGATCTATGAATATTTAATACATAAATTTTGGATAACACAAATATCTGCACTTCTGTGAAGGTGAAGTGCTGAATTTTATAACATTGTCCAGTATTTTAATTCCCGTCAATAAAACTAGCATAATTGAAACATAGATTTACAGATTCCAAGAAAATCATTCTTCTGCCGGTCATGGCCACCAAAAAAACTGCTAGGACTGTAATGATCATGGTATGTGATGCTCTCAATTTCAATGACTAGTACACAAGTACAAAACTGGTCTTTATTAGTTACTTATCTTTTACATAGAACCTGCAAAAATATGCAAAACAGAAAAACTGAATTTTTCAGTCCCATGACTGACAGGCCAAAATTTTGTTTATTTGTATGTTTTTGTGTGTTTTTCTTTTTTTTGTAAACTCTCTTATTTTAATCAGTTATTTTTTCATTCATTATATTGCTCAGTTTATTTCTTAGATGAGCATTAGGATTGCAAATAATAAAAAACATCAAGTTGGGAGAAATATGCAGGAATATTTAATATTGGTGTTAATTCAATATTTTTGTAATATGTGAAATTGATTTACATACTTTTATATTGGTCAAAAAGTAATCTAGAGTGAAGAATGGCTAACTATTTGACTTTTGACTTGAAACAGTCAAAGCTTTAAAATTCATTATTTTTTGTGGTAGGATTTTGTATCATTAATGCATATTTTATACAAAATAATCAGATTTGTTGATGCAGGGGACATTTTCTGTTCTAGTTTCATTCTGCAAATCTATTTTATTCTGATCATAAAAAGTACAAAAGTACATGTACATTAGTTTTAATACTATCTATCTGTCTTTTTTTTTTGTATGATGGAAATACACTATTCAAATATACAATAAAAGTCCGAATCGATCAAAGGGAGGGACCAGTAAGGAAAATCCGTAAAACATTAGACTGAATCAGGGAAGCACAATCCAACACAGAACATTTTTGGCAAGCCGTCAGATTCCCGACTTGGAACGGGCATTTTATAAATGAAATGGTGGGTTAAATCAGATTTAATGATGCATCAACCTCCTGCTTATATGACGACTAACTAAGTTCTGTGTGCCCAGATTGTGTTAAATGTCAAAGCCATAATATTGTCAAAACCGAGAATTCCCCCCCCCCCACACAGGTAAAATGTTTTTGTCGTTCGATGTACAAGCCTAGTCTCATACAGGTAAAATGTTTTTGTCGCTCGGTGCACAGATCAAACTAACTTGGCAAAAAGAGAAACCCCTAGATGCTTTGTTTTGGGTCGTTTTAATCTGGATATGGGATGTTGTCTCCTTGACATTAATTACCCCAATTTCCTTTCTTTTTCATACTAAAAATATATGCAAAGAATTGATAACAGGAAACATCTACAATGGCTGAAAATTAAATTGCATGCCACAATCTGCCAGGGAACTACACATGAAGAACACGAATAAGACAAAAGTAGACAATGTTAGGAACTCGGAACAGTCATACTTGGTACTGGCACTAGCAAAAGCCAGCAGTAGGATTAAAGCGGTTTATGGGTACATGTACATATACATAAATTGAGGCTTATATTTATGATGAAAATTTGACAGACTGTACCCTATTTTCGTAGCTTATTTTCCATCATCTATTTTTATCATTATTTTAGGTTAGTTATTTCTTGCTATATATTAGCATACATTGAGCTTTGAACTCACAGTATCATGGTTTTGAATTTAAATGCATAAGCTTCTCTTGCAGATAAGCATGAATAATTGCTCAGGGGAGGTTTAAAACTTTGAGTCGCACCACCACACTACTATTTGTTATACTTAATAATTACCCTCACTCTCTGACAGTTATATCTTTATATAGACCAAATCCCCATCCCTGTTCCTATTTAATTACCTACTTTTGTTTATTTAAAAAGTGCCATCAAAGTAGTTTTGTCTATTTTTGGATTATTACCTTTGCAGTTCTTATACTGGTACTTTTATCTAAAGATGGATCCCTCACTTGCAGTCCATTCCAATACCTAGCTAAAGCTTAATTATATCCCTTGATTTAATTAAAATGAAATTTATTTGTAAATTGAGTGTTGATGTAATGTCTATTGGATATGGATTTGGGTAATATATTGGAATGTTTGATATCAGAATGTGACAATATAGACAGTTATCATTGTAATCTCTGTATATACAAACAGGATACGAAGACCAACAAGATGAACTTTCAGTAAAATGTGATGTAGGGGGTAATTGTTGAAGATAATCCTGATCTCCCACTTTGATTTGATAGCAGTATTTATGACAGAAGACATCTCTTTGTGACAATTCCTATGTATTATTTGTAAGGGATGTGTTACAATTGTGTATGATTTTTGAATGCATGGTTTGGAATGTTGATATTTTTTGTTATTGAATGAAATTCTTTGAATTCAGACATAAAAACTACTTCACCAGAAATTTTCACTGTTTATTAATATGAAGTAATTGATGTAAAAATTGATACCAGTTATAGTGTTGAACTCAATCCCCTCTTTATTCAAGCAATATTACATAGAAGAAAAGCTATGAAAAATGATACTGTTTAGTTTGCTAACATGTACAGTGAATCTTATTTTCCACAAAATATGTTACCATTTTAGAATTAAAAAAAAATGAACTATATTGCTCATATAAAATTTTTTTAATTTTCTTGAAAATTTCACAGAAAGGTCAGACATGGTCTGCCTTTAAATACAATATTTCTTTTGTAAGGGAAACAGAAGTATTTTGGTAAAAATTGGTGAGGTCGACTCTTTTTGTTTTGAAATATTAAGTGTTTTAAAACTTAGTTTAGAAACTGTATTTCTTTTGATTTTTGTTATATTTAGTTAGCACATTAAAAGTTTCTTGAAATTATGTTTTATATTCAGAATAGCATCTGATGATGTGATTCAAGGAATTGAATAATTTTTTTTTAATATGTGTAAATTAAAACAAGAGGAATTCAAAATGCTGCAACATGAGACTTATTATGATTCCCCTTATGTCCATGTAATTTAAGATATTTTGGTTGTACAAATATTATGATCAAAACATGAAAAAAAAACCTTTTTACCCAAAGAAAGGAAATAAAAGAACCGTCTAAGTTTATACATTGATATGATGTTTAGACTTTTAAATGTTTGTCAGGTTACCTATATAATTTTGTTGTTGTTTTCTATAAGATCATATTCCTTACAGCATTGTGTCACATCATATCTCTTTGTAAGATATCAGATATTGACAATGTTGTTTACCATGAAGAAACGTGTTTTGATGACATCATATAGAATCTTTGACATAATGTATATTAGCTTTGTACATTTCCATATCGTAAAGTTCGGATATGTACATTACGTCAGACCAAAAACATGTTTTTTAAGTTCAATGTTTCAACATATGATAATTTTTCTGATAAGATATGATATGTTTGGCTTTCCATGCACAATTCCTGTACAGATGACTTTCTTGTCAAATTCGAGCTTCTCTGAAAACCAGGCTAAAATTTTTTGCTTACAATAAATTTGACCAACTTTCTTCATTATTCTACATTGATACATAACTGTATTTAGACATGTTTACAACTTGTCTTGATTTTTAAATTTTCCAGAATGCAAAAAACACACCAAAATAATTGATGCAAAGGCTAAATAGATCCTAAAGATTAATATCTTTCACTTATCAATATTTTGTTTGGATTTTCTGAAAACTCAGAAATCCAGAACCTCTTAAAACTGACCCTCCTGACTTTATTTTTTTCTAAATCCCTAAATCCCAAACTACAAAGAAAACTAAATTAGACTGATGAAATCCCAATTCCCAGTGAATTTATTTTCCGAAATCCCAGACTAAAATCATAAAAATCTGAAATCCCAAGCTTAAAACATCTAATCTCGACATCCTGAAAAAGGGCTGCCCCACTCATATATGGATCATAGGAACTTCCTGTTTATATACTTTAGAAAATAAGATTTAAGTGAATGATCCTTTTGCTGTAAAATTAAGTGCATGTAATGCTATTTGACAACAGTGAAAGCATTATCAATCAATGAAAAATTTGTTCTAAAGTTTGAAATGTTGAGGCCAATTCCATTTTAGATGGCAGTTAGTCTGCAGAACTTTTTGTTACTGTAGAAACATCAAATTATCTTGGTAAACGTATAAGACAATTCCTCCTAATTTTTCCCAAACACCTGCATTAATGGTTTATGTTTTTCTTTTTTTTTCACTGATTTTCAAAAAAGAACATCCTGTCATTACCTGCAATATGAAAAGAAAACAAACAAAAAAATGAAAAAAGAGAAAAACAAAAACAAAAAACACCAAACAAGTATTTTTGTAAAACAGGTCATCCTTTCCCAGTGTATGTTGTCAGTTTTACACTTAAATCGGTCATTTTTTTTCTTCAAATTTTACATGTGTGTCAATCAGCTTTGGTTATTAAATTTCCAAACACCCCTTTAACTACGTAAAATTTCAATAGACATTTAATAAGAAAACATGTTTACATGTAAGGGTAATGTAATTTAAGCTTAAAGCAGTTAGATAGTACTTTTTTTTCTTTTCTATTAATTATGCTTCACTTTGGATACCAGTTTCACATATAAAAAAAAAATATAGAAGTGTACATTTTTGCCAAAGTTGATATAAACATATAATAAAGATGCTGTATACATCATACAACTCCAACTGACTATTTTAAACAACATTTAGTATCAATGGCTGGTCCAGAGGGAGGGTTTCATGGTTGGAACCTTCCCCTCCCTTTTTGGGAATTGTTTTGTAAATTGCATGGGGAACATAAGTGAAAAATGACCAAAAATGTAAGGGGAAAATAGCCTTGAATCCTTCCTTTTTAGCTAATCTTGACTCGAGAGCAACATGAGTTATTACCATGAGGTGGTGTTTCTTGTTTTGTTGGAGTTGGTATTGTCATTGTTAATCTTTTTTGTGAGCTTGCAGGGACCCCCAGTGTCACAAAATTTTGAACTTGCTAGTGGAATGGAGACATTAATTATAGGATGTTAATGGATATTGATATTTGGTACAAAAGTATATGTGACTTCCTTGTGATGAAAGATTTCTTGAGGTACCATACATGAAGACATTTTGACCTTGACCTTACCCGTAGGGCAATTTTTATAAAACTTTAACTTGAAGAAAATCTGAATACCCATATAAGAGTTATGTCTTATTTGTCAAATTTTCGTATACATTTTGTTTTATATTTCAACAAAAACAATCTTTTAGATAGATAAATGATAGAGGTTAAGTTTGAATAGCAAAAATGTTCAGCTCATCAAGAACTACAATTTCTACATTTCGTCGTGTGAATATTATACTGTTGTATATCACAATTTCCTGAAACTGAGAAAAATCGACTTAAAGTTTGAGGTCTATTTTTTCCAAACTGTTGGTAGAAAGTTGCCTCAAAGTTTCAAAACGACATTTTGTACATAAAAAGCAAGTAAAATTAATCTTTTAAATGAAGTTAATTCATTACATTAAAGAAGTAATTCCCCCCTTTTTGGCTGTTGTAACATTCTGATTTTCAAAATCTTACTTTAAAAACACAAAAAATGTTATAAGTCCTGGAGATGTAACATTATAGCAACTACAGGATTGAACTTTCTTACGATTTCGCTACCCGGATGTCCATGCTTTTCTAATGGACAATGGAGATATAACAACGGGGGTACCCTGAAAATCATACAAAAACTCACTAATGTAGAGTGATCTCACCGTAGGGAGATAGATCAGTATAAAATTAGCCGAACTGCATTGTTATCTCCAATTTTTCAAAAAGTGGAGTTATAACAGTATAATATTCACACGACGAAATTTTGTCTGGCAGTGTTGCATCTCATCCAAGATGGCCACCACAAGGAAACATAATTTAACATAGGACCCTATGGGAAAATGTTGAAAATTATTAATTCTTAATTGAAAACTGTTTCATACTACATCAATGACATGATGGTAATTTTTAAGTATGGATCATAAATCAAAGATGGCCGCCACTTGAGACCTTCAATAGTTTTACATTGGATTCTATGGGAAAATGTTGTAAATTGCTAAGTCTTGTAAAGTGTTTCATATATCTAGTTGTTATTAACTAGGCATGTTAACATGATGGTCATCTACCAGACTTTATATGTTTTCACCGATCATGAATCCAAACTGGCGGACACCTGGGAACCAATGGGCCCTATTGGAAAATGTTGTAAATTGTTAATTCTTGAAATCCCCATCATAAATCAAGTTGATATTAAGTATGCATGATAGCATGATGGTCATTTAACAAATGTATGGTTTAAGTACTGATCATAAATCCAAAATCAGGCCATCAATGCAAATTTTAGTTTAACATTGGACCATATTGGTTAATGTTGTTATTCACAATTCAGGAAATCCTTTACATATATTAAGTTGATATTAAGTAGGCATGGTAACATAATGGTAATTTACCAAATTTTATATATTGTACCAATCATAAATGTATGGGAAAATCTTGTAATTGTTATTCTTGAAAACAGTCTCATACATCAAATTGATATTAATTAGACATTTTAACATGAGAGTAAACTATAAGATGACTTTACTATACAAATCAAAAGGCTAAAATTGCTGTCACTTCAGATTTAAATCATTAATAACCTTGTGAGAATATCTTAGGTCAATAGCAGCCAGGTGAGCAATAAAATCTCATGTTAGCATCTGGTTATATTGCACCCCATGGAAAACAATTGCTGTATCATGAATAAAACCAGTAACCAGGTGATCAATACATTCTCTGGTGAGCCTCTAGTTTCTGGATCCCAATTGGAATCCCCTTATTTTTCAAAAACTTGGCCCACAGGTGAATTACAAAATATAAACTGTTTTTTTTTTTAAATTTATGTTTTCATCTCAAAATGCACTATTTTTATGGTTCAAAGGCAATAACATAGATTGAATTATTATGTAAATCCATGATCTTCATTTATTTGAGCTTCCAAAAATCACTACTGTAAAGTACACACTCCTCAGCTCCCATTAGTAGGGGTCGACATGTACTTTTGAACTTGAAAAGTGAAATTCAACACTTTAATTATTTATTATTATATAATTTCTATTAAATCAAACCATTAAATACTGCAAAAGTAAACTAAAGTTTTATTGAAATATCAATATAATAACCCAGTAATACATATTCATGTCAAAATAGCAATTCGTAAGAAATTTACTGTAAATATAACATGACATGTGCTTGCTCAATACATGTTTTGCAGTCAAATTTCTTTTGATGTATTATATAATGCTAGTTCTGTTTATGTACACTTGTTATTTATGCACTGTTTAAAGTAAGGACCATGTTTGTATTTTTCTTAAGATCAAGTTGTTTTTCAATTTCTGTTAGTTTATTTTTAAAACAGCTCCAGTTTTAACGATTTAAGCTGACCTAGTTTTGAAGTGCCATCATTTGATGCTTAAGCCTGTTTTGGCTTTTGCCACCACTTTTGGTCTGTCCTCTCTGGTAAAATGTTCATTCATAGATCTTTTTCCTATGGTATCATAGGGACAGTTGGAACCAAACTTTTCATAACAGTCCTTGGGTGGTCGCTTTTAAGAATAGTTTACAGCATGTCAACATCTGATCCATTATGGACACCAATAGGAACAAAGCTTAAATGTATCATTGCCCACTTAAATTCAAGTTCTTACTCTCAAACAACTTGGCAAATTTTTTTTTTATTTTAAAAATGCAGAGAGGAGTTTTAATCCTGTTTAGAGATGGAGGGAAGTATTAATGAGGGG
>MJUU01010008.1:80929-104081 GCA_002080025.1 Modiolus philippinarum | reverse complement strand
CAGTGTGAACTCCCATGAAACTGAGAGTTACATCAGATACTCTGTAAGAGTAAGCATGTCCTGCAATGTTACATGTAAAAATTACCAAGAACACATTCCTGCCAGTTTTGAATGTTTTGAATTCCTAGCATACCGATTGACAACATATATGTTTTGTATACAGTATAGTTATAGTACATTGCACCCCTATAAAGTAGACATGACAATATACAGTTATGGCCCTCGAAAGAGGTGAATATCCCAAATTGTCAACTGCACTTATGGTTATTTCCCGCGGGCTTTAGCCCTCGTGAAATAACCTCAGTGCACTTGACAATTTGGGAAATTCACTGATTTCATGGGCAGTAACTGTTTTATTATACTGAACAAACATTGGAAATATTATTCCACAGATGTTGCAACTTTTGGGGTTATTCACCGATGAATAATAGGGTTATTCCATGAACATTGTAATTTTCAGGGGTTATTCGCTGGTGAATAATAGGTTATTCCATGGGCCTTGTAATTTTCAGAGGTTATTCACCAATGAATAATAGGTTATTCACTGCTAGCAACAATTTTGTGCAAAAATATCCAAATTATTTCATATCATGTGACTATGTCTCAACCAATAGAATTGATTCTTTATTATGTAAGGTATAATAATAAGAATTGCAGTATTTGTTGCAAGTGTGATAATTAATCTATTGTATCTTATTTCAATATTATGGATTTTGTGTTCACTATTGCGTTGTTTTTTCTTTCAGTATTGGGGATTTTACTATGGGCTCCATTAGCTTTATTATATTTTTCAGTAATTGGAATTTTATTAAGGGCTTCTTTAACTTTATTTTATTATTTTTCAGTATTTGGGATTTTATTATGGGTTCCATTAGCTTTATTATATTTTTTAGTATTTGGAATTTTATTATACCCCTGCAAACAAAGTTTGAGGGGGTATATAGGAATCACCCTGTCTGTCTGTCCGTCGGTCCATCTGTCCACACTTCTTGTAAGCACAACTCCTCTTAAACCACTTCAAGGATTTTGATGAAACTTTACACGAAGGACACTATATGGAGATGTGCATGAAGGAATATAATTATTGTCCGAAATCAGGAAGGGGAGATAATTTGACTTTGACTTTTCGTTGATTCCCTATGTATGGGTTACCTCGTAAGCATAACTCCTCTTAAACCACTGGAAGGATTTTGATGAAACTTTACACAAAGGAAGAACACTATATGTAGATGTGCATGAAGGAATATAATTATTATTGGAAACCCGGAAGGGGAAATAATTTGACTTTGACTTTTCATTGATTCCCTATGTATGCGTTACCTCGTAAGTGCAACTCCTCTTAAACCACTCGAAGGATTTTGATGAACATTTAAACAAAGGAGGAACACTATATGTAGATGTGCATGAAGGAATATGATTATGGTTTTAAATCAGGAAGGGGAGATAATCTAACTTGGAATTTTCATTGATTCCATATGTATGGGTTACCTTGTAAGTGCAACTTCTCTTAAACCACTTGAAGGATTTTAATGATACTTTAGGAAGGACACTATATGGAGATGTGCATGAAGGAATATAATTATTGTCCGAAACCAGGAAGGGGAGATAATTTGACTGTGACTTTTGTTGATTCCTTCTGCAATGATCTTTTTTTTTCAAAGAAATAATTCTAAGCATAGATATTGTGAAATCAAACTGTTGGAGAGACATACTTTTTTCATTGTATTCCTGTTGAGAAATTGATTTCAAAGTGTTGTAATGAAATTTCTCTAATGCTTATGATTTTTGTGTAAAATGTCAAATAGGCTAAAAAAGGGTGATTTTATATTTGTCTGATTTTGACAGAGTATTTTCATTGGAACCCTTGTGAAAAGTTCTTTCTTGAAGATTATATCATTGTGTCCATACTTGTCTTGTGTCCACACTTGTACTGTGTCCACACCTGTATTGTGTCCACACCAGTGAACTTTAAATTTGCACTTACCATATGAATTCAGGGTTCAATGAGCGGGGGTATATTTGGCTGCCATTCGGCGACAGCTCTTGTTAAGAGCTTCTTTAGCTTTATTTTATTATTTTTCTGTATTTGGGATTTTATTATGGGCTCCATTAGCTTTATTATTATATTTTTCAGTATTTGGAATTTTATTAAGAGCTTCTTTAGCTTTTTTTTTTATTTTTCAGTATTTTGAATTTTATTAAGAGCTTCTTTAGCTTTATTTTATTATTTTTCAGCATTTGGAATTTTATTAAGAGCTTCTTTAGCTTTATTATTATATTTTTCAGTATTTGGAATTTTATTAAGAGCTTCTTTGGCTTTATTTTATTATTTTTCAGCATTTGGAATTTTATTAAGAGCCTCTTTAGCTTTATTATTATATTTTTCAGTATTTGGAATTTTATTAAGAGCTTCTTTACCTTTATTTTATTATTTTTCAGTATTTGGGATTTTATTATGGGCTCCATTAGCTTCATTGTTTTAGTACTTTTAAAGGTAAGTACAAATTATCAGTATTGTGTGTCCCTTCAGTGGAATTCACTTGCTTTATTACTGAATTGCCTCACTATGGCACTTCAAGTGGTTAGAATTAGACCCTGTGATATGATTGTCCATTGTCTAAGACCTTAACAATCTACCAGTTCCTATTGTTTAACCAATCTAGCATTTTGAGTAATTTGTCTTTGCAGTTGAAATGACCAACAGTTGTTGCTGACTTCAGCAACATATATTATAAAATATTTTTTAGACTTCTTTTGTCCACTAATCAAACAATCAATATCCTGTTGAATTGTCCAACAATACTTTTGTCTACTAATCTGGATAAAAATATTCATTTTGATTCTCCTAATATAGTAAACAAATTTCTATGATTCACTTGTAAGTTAAAGAAACCCTTACTGGAGTTTTCTTTGAAAGTTAGTACATCTTACAACACATGTTATTATGAACCTAAGATTGTAGAATTAAGTAAGTTTTTTCCATCCTCTAGTTTTATTTAAAATGCATTAAAAAAATACAAAAACATCGCTTTTCGGAATTAAAAAAAAAAGCTATTTATAAACCATTATTACATGTGAAACAGTGGAATTCTTTCCACCAATGTATCCTTTCTGCTTGGATAAACTACACTAGGACGGAAACTCCAAGACATAAATATACTAGGGTATTTCTTCTGGCGGAATGAAAATTCTAGTGCAAGGTAGAAATATACTTGAATCAATTCCATAGAACACAGGGACCTTGTGAAATATTTGCAGGAAGATATATGTTTTTTTTCTGTTTATATTCTTTCAATGTAATTCTAATAAGGAGATAGTAGATGTAAAGTTTTTTTTTTTGCTATTTCTCATATAATCTATTACCAATTTTTTTTTTAAATGGAGTAGTACATTAATTTTCTTTTAATCTGTTCTACCTAATTAACATATTATGTATCTGTCTTTCAGAAACTAAGAACATGGGATTGGAAAGATGGTCCCAATGCTCAACCAACACGTTGCGTAAGAGCTGCCAGATATATTATTTGGTTAACTGGAACAAGTAGGTACCAGTTCACAATATTAAGATAACTGTCATTCATGGCATCATTTAGAAACTTCTATTTTCAAATTTGGCTCATTGGCAGTGCATCAGTAAAGCCAGTAAATTTTGACCGTGATTATTGTTGGATTCAAAGAAAATAGCTGAATTCAAATGGTCAACTTTCAAGACGTTTTTGTCTTTTTTGTAAATGATAAAATACATTAATGATTTTTATGCCCCCACGATTAGGCGACGGGGGCATTAAGTTTTACCCTTGTCCATAAATAAGTTCAAACTTTTTGTCAAGGATATCTCAGCTTGTGTATGCAGGAAGTATTTGCTATTTGGTCTGAAGCTTTGGTATGATGAGTTGAACAGTGTCCCCAGTTTTCAAGTCTGTTGCTTATCGACTTTCTGTTTGTCAAGATATCTGTTTTGCGGGAGCATCCATGTCCCATGGATACATTTTAATTACCGGTATGCACTAATTGATAAAATTTAAGATACCAACTAAAAAATCAATTAAATCCAACCAGTACTCTTGATAGATTCATAGAGCTTTGGCAGACAAAATTATAGATCCCTGACAGACAAGATTACAGAGCTGTATGTTTATAAATAAAGATTTTGAACTGTTTAAACCATTTAATATATACTATTTACTATCTTTGCTGTTAATACATATGGCAAATTTATCACAGTACTTTTGCATATGCAGCATTTGCATTTTTGACACTTTTATATAGACATTATGCTAAACCCCACCACAGGGATTGGATAATCCTGGTAGTAATCATAATCAGCTACATTCAGTTACATTTCTATGAGTATGCAATTAAGGGAGTATGAGCGTCAGATTTCAGAAACATTCGATATCCTCAGGTTTTATCGACTCAAACAGGGTAATTTCTTTTGTGCACATGGATCATTTATTCTTGGTCATAGGTCACTTTAAAAAATCAAGACATACTTTGTGAAGAACCACACTGATTCAAACAAGAAGTACACCGAGACTGACATAATCAAAATGTTAGAATTTTTGATCGACAATATTTTTGTCTAATTCGGAGGTCATGTTTTCCAACAGACAATAGGGATTCCTATGGGAACTAACTGTGTGCCGCTTTTACCTGACCTTTTCCTTTACTCGTACGAGGCCAAGGTTTTACAAGGGCTTATTCAAAGAAAACACAAATATTTAGCCCAGTCCTTTAATTTCAGCTTCCGCTACATAGATGATGTACTTTCTCTTAATAATCCTAAATTTAAGGAGTATTTACATCAGATCTATCCCAATGAGCTTGAAATTAAAGAAACAACTGAAACACCTACTTCAGCTTTGTACCTAGATTTGTTATTGTATATTGAAGAAGATGGACATTTGAAGTCTAAGCTGTATGATCAGTGTGATGATTTTAATTTCCCAATTGTGAACTTTCCCTTTCTTAGCAGCAATATACCTACCTCTCCAGCCTATGGAGTGTACATTTCACAGTTGATTTGCTACTGTTGAGCTTGTAGTTTGTACAGTGATTTTTTTAACAGAGCAAAAACACTGTCCCAAAAGCTGCTTAGTCAGGGATTTGTTCAACCTATGTTAATTTCATCCCTCAAGAAATTCTATGGTCGTCACCATAACATCATTGGAAGATATGACATGTCAGTATCCCAAATGAAAGTGGACTTTTTCAGCTAAGATTCACGTCTTCCCGGATTTGACTACCGACTTTGACATTTTCCTGGATTGACCCACTCAACAGTGTGACGGGTGCTGTTAACAGAGCAGGACATGCTTACCCTTCCGGAGCACCTGATGTCACTCTCAGTTTCACTGGAATTCACACTGTGAGTGCTTTGTTTTGAATGTTGTGATTTCTGTCTCTGTGCTTTGTGTCTGTCTAGCATCGTTGTTTTGTGTCAGGTGTCATTGTTTTCTGTGTTCTTGTTTTGGCCATGCCTTTGGACTTCGATTTTTGTAAATTTCACTCCTTTGTTCCTTCGGTATTCTACTGCCGTTGTTTTAACATGCATGAAATAGACAATATGCAAAATTTTATCAACTTCCAATTATATTTTCATATATTTTAAGGCATATAATCAGGTAATGGAAAATAAAAAAAAATCTAGGGAAAAATGTTTCCTGCCAAAACTTTGACGTCTTATATCTAAAAAATTCTTACATGGATTTTCAAATTTTTTTGCTCATAGTGTTCTATAAGAAAAGTTCTTCAAAATAAATGGTCAGAATTTGAATTCTAATTACAAAATGTATGACACTCGTACTCCCTTAACAATCAATTGAAAAAGTAGATTATTGATAAGACATGCTGTAATCATGATACTTTTTGATTTCATTTTGAGTACATTGCAGTAATTTTTTGACAAATCTGAGCTAATGTGCAAGATTGTTTATGTAAAAAAGACAAAACAGTTTCTATAGTTTCAATATGTAAACAACATTTTATCTTTATTTACAGGTGCCAATGCTATTGTTGTGATTATTTGTTCAGGAATCGTTGCTATTTTACTTAGTTATGATATAGACAAATTAACAATCACAGGACATATAAAAAGTGGATTACCTCCTGTACAAGTACCCAAATTCTCTGTTGAAGGAGCAAATACAACCATATCTACTGGAGATATTTTTTCAGTAAGTGTAATTTTGTGTTTGTTTTTTTTTTTTTAAATGAAATAACAAAATATTGAAATTAGTAGTAAATTTTAGTTATGCAGATTTCCTACAAAATTAAATGTGACTATCCTGACCTTATTAATTTTGACATTTACTCTCGATGTCCTTCCATATGTTACACCTATTCTCATATTATAATAACTCAATATTACTTATTTTTCAGCACATTGGAGCAGGGTTTGCCATTGTTCCTATCCTTGGTTTAGTAGAACTCATAGCTATTGCAAAAGCATTTTGTAAGTATTAGAAGTATCATAGCATATAAAACTTGTGTGACTTGTAAACTCTATAAACCAAGGGAAAATGGTTCCCAATGTTCTGATGAGAAAGACTTGAGTATTTAATAATAGAAATTTGGGATGAAATTGTCAATAGTTTTCAATATTATAATTGGAAGTACATTTTCTCTGCTGTCGTGTTTTGTGTATTGATGGTAATTCACAAGGAAATAATAAAAAAAAAATCATAGACTTTCATCAAGTATTCTCATATGTATTTTTCCAAAAAATACAAAGTAGTTTCTTGTGACAGTATCTTTGGTAATATGATTTTGCATTTTTATTCTAGCAAGAAGAAATAATTATAAAATTTATCCTAGTCAAGAACTTATTGCTATTGGTAAGTAATGATATATTTAGATTTTGTATTTTCTAACTTCAGTTTAATAGAAAGAAAATGTCAATTTTGCATAGTTGTCAACCTTTGACAATGAAAAATCATGACATGACATGAGATACCGGAAAGCTTGTGAAAACCCGCGACATACTTTCAGATTATTGAACAAAATTTATATAAAATTAATTTGCCAATATAAACGCCCATTGTACTCAACATTTGCCTGTTTTGCTGATTTAAGAACTACCTGACTAGGTACATACTCAAAACAATAACAAGTTTGGTTGAATTTACAAGTCAATAAGGCAAAAGATAGCAGAGTTCTCAGCCTTGTCCTTGATGATTACATCATTCAACATTTTTTTTAGCTGGCAAGGAGGAAATGGGCTAAGACCCGTTTTACAGATAAATGGTTTCAAATGAGCCCTAGCTTTTGTATATCTGACTATATCACTTTCTGTAAATGATCCAATATAAATGTGTAAACTGCATAGCCCCCCCCCCTACTCTACGATCACTTTCTTTGACTTCAAATTAATTCATCAAACTCGGAGTCCCAAATTTTTGTTTTGGTATCACTGATCCGGTACACAAATAACGTTTTCTATTTGCACTTGTGTCTTTAGTCGTCACACCTAACCAAGAAATTTGTTGAAACGATTTAAAATCAGTTGTTTGGCCGAATCGAAGCTTGCAATTTACCGTACGGTCATGAAAAGTCCAGAGAATCACGGGGATTGATAGCGCTAATAACAAAAAACATTAACAACAAAAAAGCGTGTAATGGTGTGTGAAGTTCTGAAAAGCGTGTACACGCCGTGTGACAAAATCTATGCATGTAAACCGTTGAAAAAGCGTGTGTAACACACGAAAATCATGCAAGTTAAGGTTCTAGACGATGAAAAACATTTATTTTTTTATTGTTCTAATAATAAAAATCTTAGAGATGGTTTTATAGAATATTATGTAAATTTATATGACAACTTCAAGAATCTAAACTGTATTGAAAAACTGAAAATAATTCTTAATCCCCAAAAACTAGAAGATATAGATAAAGTATTTTCTTTTGTTAAGCGTCATTTGAACTGAGGAGGAGACTCCTAATTAATATCTACTGCTCTAATCTATATTTTAATTGAATATTACATTGTGTAACTTGTGCTGTATGTATTTGTTTCTTATTGTTCATTGTACATTGTATTTGCTATATTACCCTAATGGGTTTATGTCTGTCTTTTGCAAATAAAGTTAATTTTAGCCTATAAATATTTTAAAAGTCCAAATAGAGCTCGTATGAAAATACCTAAGGGAAGGCACTTGAAAATTGTCATGACAACCCGTAGATGCAAAATAAGATTTTTCTATTTACTTGTGAGTTCTGATTTAAATTTGTAACAACCACCCATAGCAGCAATTTTGAAGTGCCTTCCCCCCGTCCCATGTTTGTTTTACTGGAACAGCCCTAAATAGGTTTCACATATGTAACACACATGTCATGCTCTTGTTATTGCACATAAAAATTTCTTACGTACATATTAGCACATAAAATAAACACACATTACATTTATTACATACAAATAATAATAAATGTTACCCAATTTGTGAAAAATACATAGTAAAAAGGTAAAAAAGGACAATAGATAGGAACAAATGAAATGGCACAATATTATATGGATAAGCTTAATATAACACTTATCGTATATTCTTATAAGTAATATTTCCTGTAACAAATTGAAGTTTAACTCATGCTCTTCATAAAATCAAAGGCATGGCATAAGGGGATAAATCATTGTTATTTTGTTTTACAGGCATTGCCAATATAGTGAGTTCCTTCTTTTCATCATATCCTGTTACAGGAAGTTTTTCAAGGTAATGAAAATGCTATTATTTCATTTTTAGAAAATTTGAGATATACAGAAATATATTTCAACTATTTCTGTCTCAACAACAGTTCTAATTAAATAACTATTATCTAATTATAAGTCAAAACCCAGAAGATGTAAGATTGGAATGAGCAATTACGGCTGTAAGCCAAAAAATTGGAAAGTTTTGAGTGCTTTTAAATTATAAATAAACAAACAAAGAAGTGAAAATAAAATATAACGACAACGACAAATGTTTGAAACTGTTACATATTGAAATACTGGCTATATGGGGAATTTTATTTAAATTGATCATATATTTTTAACTAAAACGTGCAACTTGTTGTTGTAATTTCTCTTAGGTCATATCATATAAGGGAGAAAAAATATATAACTAACTTGAATGACAATTCTGTATTCACCAGAACATTCATAGATGACAAGAATCAGTCAGAGATATGATATTTTTTTTAATTAATTTGGTCTTTTCTTTAAATTGTCAATTAACATAGACTTTCTGTTTTTTTAGAACTGCAGTAAATTCTCAGAGTGGTGTGAGGACACCTGCCTCGGGTATTGTTACAGGTAAATTCCTAACAAAGTCTTTAAGGGCGTACTTAGATTTCATGATTTAAAAATCTTTCATTTCCCACTATTTTATTTTTTCTCTTGTGCTGATTTTATTTTTTTTTCACTTATGCCAATTTCTTTCATTTCAATGGCCATTTTAAACAAGTACATGTTCTATACATAAAAGGTTATGAAGCATTACTTTTAAGATCAGTTTGGTGTTTTCCTTGATCATTACCGGTAGTTTATATAACATTGATTGGATTCTGAATGCCATCATGTAAGAAGACAAGTAAAGTTAAAAACACAGTCTATAGTTGATACAATCTACATACACAACTCCTACCTGACTGTAGAATTAGACATAATCCATTTTAGGGACAACATTTTCTTTTACTTTTTAGGTGCAATAATTTTATTAGCATTACAAGTACTGACTCCATTGTTTAAGTATATTCCTAAATCAGCTCTGGCAGCTGTCATTATTTCTGCCGTTATACAGATGGTGGATTACAATATTTTACGGACATTGTGGAAAGTTAGAAGTAAGTCAATATTAAGTTATCTCCCTTTTGGAAGAGATTTTTTTTACCTTTTGGGAGAACATTCTCAACAACTTGGATTGCACAAATTTGACTTATGGCGGGTTTCCTGGCTCTTTAACGTATTATATTTGCAATTCCTCAATGAACATACCAATATTCCTAAAGTAACACATATAACAAGTCCTTCTAAACTCCTGTCTTTTATTTGCCAATCAACCAATCTATAGAATCTATCAAGGTTCTATAGAAATTCTATTGTATACCAATTTGTACTGCCTGAAGGGGTTTACCTTGATATTCCAGTAATGACAAATTGGTATACAAAAGAATTCTATAGAATCTTGATTGGTTGATTGACAAAGAAAAGATAGGAGTTTTGAAGGAGTTGTTATAGGTGTTACTTGAGGAATATTGGTATGTTCATTGAAGAATTGCAAATATAATACGTTACTGAGCCAGGAAATCTGCCATAAATTATCCGTTCTTTAAATTTAAGTGTAAATGAAATACATGTATATAGGTCATAGATTTAACCAAAATCAATTTACACATCAAACTGAATGTTCTTTTGAATTTGAAGTGCCAATTTTATGATTTAGAGAGGATTTTTCAAAACATATACATGAGATAGAATCTTTTTATTGGTACAAGGATGACATTTATAACAGTGTAAACAACTGCAAGAGATTCAAAATATTTACAAGGAATAACAAAACAGATTCACCATACAAACATACAAATTATCATTATATATGTAGAAAAAACATTTCAAGTTATACTGAGAAAGTTATAACAATAAACCAGCGGTTTAATTTATTTGAATCAAGAAGTTAATCAACAACTCTCTCTGCAGTAAAAAGCTTTTAAGAATTACGATAGACTTGGTATGTAAGTTGTCTTTAAAACTCTGGCCAAGTTTGAGTTTTGGTTCGTTAGTGCAAGTAGTTCTAGAAATATGACCCTTACAAAGAATTACAATAGTCTATAATCTGATTTTGTAAGGACCAATTTAGATTTATGGTGTCATTCTATTATATTGCCACATTATTATTATTATGGAACATACACTCCATTTTCTTTCAGTTTTACAATAAATCACCAAGCAAAAGAATTATTTTAATTTGGAAAAGAAAAGAAATTAATCAGTACAAAATATATCCAGATTAACAATGCCAAACAAAGGGAATTGAAAGGCAATGCTGCTATAATAAACAATAACAAGATAGCACAAGATAAATCAGAGTTTTATATAAATGTTTTATTTGATATTTACTTCTTTTCAGAATTAGATTTAATACCATTGGTCATCACCTTCATATCTTCATTAGCTGTTGGAATAGAGGTAATTAGGTTATTCAGGCTAAATACCTGTAACCAGAGACATATCTGTTTTAGGTGTCTTCCACCTATTCCCACATTTTTAAAAATTACTATTCCTCCTATTCCCACATACAAGTTTCTTTGATGTTAGATATGTTTATTTAGTAATTAAGCATAATTAGATGACACATTCTGTTTACCTGTCTTCACCATTATTTTACAGTTTATATAAACATATTTTATATCTTTTGTGAGAATTAAAAAAAAAATTATATTTACATTGGGATGCATGGATTTTTTAGAAATGAAATATTTACTTAAAATTTTAGTCTAATTTTGTCAATAAATATCGTGCTGACAAGATATAAAATCTGATTTTTTAGAGTTAGTAATAAACAAATTGTGTTTTTGATTTGATTTAAAATAAATAGAAATAAAATTAAGACATTACAACATACCAAGTTAAAGTGAATTTAGTTTTTTCATATCCGCATTTCGACAATGTATGTCTCTTCAGTACAGATCAGATCAAAGCCATTTGGAAATCCATTAACCGAAATATGTTTAAAAACTGACAGAGAACAAATTACCAATAGTTTCTTAAAGGGAAAACCGAAATTAGCTAAGGACAGAGCATACTTTATATAAAGCGCTACGCCGAGCGCAGCATGATACGACCGCAGCATGTCGAACACTGAAACTTGAACAAGTGTAATTCAAAATGAATGAGGACACAGTAAAGAGCTTGATACAGTAATTAAATGGACACAATATTAAAGATCTAGACCCAGTAATTAGCTGCACACAAACTAATGCAAATAAAAAAATTAGCATTAAAGATTCCTTAAACAGATCGGAAATAGTAAGAGGTATATCAAATTGGTCAACGGTCAACATACTACTTTAACAATATGATAAGAGGAATCCAAAGAATTTTTCTCGTCACTAGTGAGAGAACAACTTGCGTGGAATTTCCCGCCAAATCTATTCGGAACATAATCATCAGTGCTTTACATAAAGTCATTAGAGAAACATTTTCTACACCTTAAACACGTTAATTATGAAATTTCCCACATCTTGTTAAATAAATTTTCAAATATTTAAAAACTTGGCAAGCCTCAATTTCAAACATTTGCAAAATTTATTTAACTCGATGTGAGAAATTTCATAATCAACTTAGTTCTTGTTGTAGAAACTATATATAACTGAATTTATGTGTTATAATTCATATTTGATATGTATTGAGTTTTCAAACATAACTTTTTTTATTATATAGATTGCGGTGAAAGATTGAAATTTCTCAGTGAAATAAAAGTGATTATTAACTGTGAAATTATTTTCCATAATTTCACTCTAGGAAGTGACGTCACAATAGACATTGTCAACGTCGTTGTTAAGTAAACGCCTCAGCCGATTAATATTGAAAACGTAGTTCATACAATGAATCTTAAAATAAACCATTAAAATTAAGAAGAAGATCTATATAATAAAAACAATAACTAATCCTAGATTCTGATTATCGAAAATATTCAACTCATGATCGAAAAACTCTGTAATTCACTTATGCGCTGTGCGCATTTGTGAATTACTGTGTTATTCGATCATTCGTTAAATATTTTGCAATAATCAGAATCTCGGATTAGTTATAGTATAAATATCTGGTTTTTGATATTAAATTCTATATTCGCCTGTTATTCTTTATAATATTTATATAAAAGTAGGAATTCCCAAAGACTGATTAACTTGTTGACCAGTCTTAATTGATAAATTAATTAACAACTAATCAAACATTGTTTATACAGTATAATCCTATAGCTACCCAATTTTCCACATATTCCAACATGAAATTTTTACCTTTTCTTACTTTATTTTTAAAAAGTTGGAATAGGAGGAATGAACCCTGTTTTATATGTCTCTGCTGTAACTTATGAAAAGAAGAACATGACAGAAAGTCATTTCAAATGATATTCTTAGTTTCAAAGGGCATTTTTTTTAATTATATTAAGGGAAAAATATTAGTACACCAACATATTTGGCCAGGTACTGTGAAGTAATCCTAATGGGTATCCTGGAATTTTGTTTCAAATTTATTTGTACCCCAAGACACAAATATAAACATTTGCACATGTGACTCTTTGACATTGTAGAAAATTTCATGGAGATATGTAACCCATGAACACAAGTCTTGTATTTTTATATCACATAAGTTAAGGAGCAATACTTGCTGTACATACATGAACCTAACAAATAAAATATATCTATAAAGCTGAATTTTATATGTTACCCATTATAAAAGATAATAACTATCGGTATAATTATGTTACAGTATGGTATAATGATTGGAGTAGGAATTTCACTCATTATGTTGTTATATCCAATGGCAAGACCTAAAGTTAGAGTGAGTACATAGAAATTTTGCTGATCATGTAAAAACAATATATTGTCTTCAGACTTGGTATGTAAGTTGTCTTTATAACTCTGGCCAAGTTTTAGTTTGGGTTCATGAGTGCAAGTAGTTCTAAAAATATGACCCTTACAAAATTGGAAATTTTGCAAAAATTCATACCAAATACCAAGCTTATTATAATTTTTGCATATAGCCATTTCGACAACTTATGTCACATCAGTGCAGATAAGATCAAAATATTTTGAAAACCATTCACTCAAAGATGCTTAAAAACCAATAGTGAACAAATAACCAATATGATCTATACAGAAAACCAAAAAGCTTTGTATAAGTGAGATACCCCTTAGTTTCAACAATTTACAAAAATCATTTTCATGCAAAATCTGTATATCAAAGTAAAAATTTCATTGTTTTTTGAGGTTTAAAAGCATCATACATAGTAGTAAATGTGAATGATATAAACAAAATAGTTACCATGGCAACCATATCAAAAACATAAAGATTGAAATTCATGGTATTGTTTGAAGATATTAACTATATTTTAACTGTTATTTCAGACTGTTCCAGCAGATGTGTTAGTTTTACAAATAAATCATGGATTAACATTCCCTGCTGTTGATTTCATTTTAGAGGAGATGGAACGACAATCAGAAAGAGGTTAGTTAAAAATAGGACCCAATTCTATTTATATACAAACTTCTCGTTTAGGTTAACCTTGCAATAGAAGAATGCCAAAAAGTATTGTTAATGTGAAAACTTTTGCCTTGGTATATTTGAAATTTTGTCCTAACGAATGCAGCGCAGACTACAGCCCTATTTACTACGGTATTTTCAGTACACTTGTTTTAAAATTAAGAAGTTGTTGTTTTTGCTTATTGCTTTCGATTGGCTAAGTTAAATGAAAAATCATTGTTTGTTTCAGATGGAAAATTCCAGTCAGCTGTTTTAGATTGTAGCCATATAGCAGAAATAGATTATAGTTCTATTCAAGTGAGTACTTTTGTTGTAGTTATTATATTTGGATTTTGTACAAAGAGTTGAAGAGATTGGTGAAAATTGTGGAAAGTCTGGATAAAAAATATCTTACATCCAAATTTATTTGAGTATACTGAGATAAATAAAAATCAGATAGATTTAATGGAAAAAAAATCAAAGCTTGTAATATGAAGTCACTTTGAAGTCTAAAGTACATGTCACTTTTAGCATTTCATCCTCTTACACCAGCTTATCTAATGGCTACTAAAAGATAATTTCGTGATTTAATTGTATTGTAAAATGAAAAGTTGAAATATATTATTATTGTTTTAAAAGAAAATGATACATATATGTATGTATAAAGAGATTTAAAATAATTACTTTCTTTTAATTTTAGTGCATAAAAGAAATGATTGTTGAGTTTGAGAGGAGGGACACAAAAATTGTCTTTGCCTGTATCTCTGTAAGTATCTTATAAGTTGGGAATAAGTCTACAGTGAACTATGACCACTGCAGTACACTATTTCAGAAGTAAACTGAAAATCTGTCTTCATATTCTGTCTTATCTGGCAGTTTAAACTGGATTAAGATTGAAACTTATGTAAGCAGGAATGAACAAAAACAGTTGAAACTGGAGCAGGTTTGAAAGTTTGTAAACTGGAACAAACTAAAAGCTAGTCTAAATTGGGGTAATTCTGTCTAGAACCGAGTAAATTAAAGACTAGTAAACCATAGTAAACTAGGAACATGTGTAAACAGGAGTAAAGTAATGACAAGTCCAAGCTTGAAAAATGAACAGAAACATCTAAACCAAGCCAACTAAAAACTTATGCTGAAAAGTATGCTAAGAGCCAGTTTTTATCAGATTGAAATACAGTAGACACTTGAATAAACTAGTTTAAACAGAAAAGTTGTTAAATTAGAGTTAATTAAGAACCATTCTCAACACAACTCAAAATTGTTTGATTATTGAAAATAACTTTGATAGTTTGTCGAAGTGATTAAATGCAAATAAGTATCTATATCCATGAATTACTATCTCACACTTATTTACAATATAAAGGATGATTGGCAATAAGATCTGCATTTGGCCCAAAAAACCAAGTTGTATAATACAGTGTGGTATTAAAGGGAAATATATTAACTATTATTTAGCTACAGAGAAAACATCAAATAATACAAATTCCTTTCATTCTGACATCATTGTGATATCACAAAGAACCGACTTTTTAAAAAATAATAAGAAAATCTGCAATTATGAATGTTCTCAGTGCAAATATTCTTTTAGGTAACATAAGGCACATGCAAACAACAACTTCAAACTTTCAGAAATGGTGTATTCATCATTTTACACATTTTCTTCAAATATGAAGTTGTTATTCAGATGCGACCACATTTTTGTACACACAAAACTGTGTGAAAACAGCAAAAATCAAGGAAATTCTGACGATTTCCAAAAA
The DNA here is from genome assembly GCA_002080025.1 of Modiolus philippinarum. Taxonomy (NCBI): domain Eukaryota; kingdom Metazoa; phylum Mollusca; class Bivalvia; order Mytilida; family Modiolidae; genus Modiolus; species Modiolus philippinarum. Next base: position 88,109 of record MJUU01010008.1, on the reverse strand, counting down.
ATATAGCTTTTGAGTTATGGGAATCAAACTGATATGGAAAAAAGGTTATCATTTTCTTTAAGCCCTGTATTTGTTCAATGTTTCAGGAACATAAGACATCTGTTTGCTTAGTTTTCTTGGGCCAAAAATGGATCTTACTGCCACTCACCCTTTGTTAACAATTGATAAGCAGGGGAAAAATGGAGCTTTATTGTTACTTTAAACTAAACTTATGAAGACTTTTTAAATTTTGCATTAAACCATTACTTGTAGTTTGCTTGAGTTGTCATATGAATCCAGTTATTTACATGTTTATGGCACATTTTAGGATAAAATATTTCCATACATTGAGAATGCAGAAATAAAAGATTTGTTGGTTTCCTCCTCTGTAAAGGATGGTGTAGTATTATTACAAGGTAAAGTTACACTGATAGATTTACTGTTGCATGGTAACACATCATACCAACACTACCGATTTCGTGGTAGACAACCAATAAAAAGAAATGATTAAAAATGAAGTATCGGAAAAAAGTGTAAAATCAAGTCACGAAAAAATATTCACATAAAAGCAAACTACACAAATTTACTGTGATATAAAAAAAGTCATTTAAAATACTTGCTGTCATTGTACACTTCTGAAAACGAGGATCAGTTTACATACCGCTTTTGGTTCGAAAAAGGTTGACAGGTATGATGCATTGTCAGGGGGGTATATTGTTTAACCCTTGTCCATTTGTTTGTATGTCTGTCTGTCCATCATGTATATGTAGTAATGATTTTATTTTTGGTCAGAGGCTTTTGTATGATGAGTTTTACTGTGTCTCTGCTTTTCAAGTAGTCACTCATCCACTTCCTGTTGCTGATAACTTTTTTCCAAATTGTAGTTATATATTGAAATATTTCATCAAGAATTTCTCACTTTTGAGACACAGCAGTTCCTATTTTTAGCGGTGTGAGATTTCCTTGTCTTACACTAGTGTAAGACAAAAAAATCATGTGCAGTTTACCGGCAAATATCATGTTTTGCATATAAGGGTCTGTAGTCTACATCTGTCCTCATTAGTGATCATAAGTGTATTTAATCTACGTATTATAGAAGTGTTATATCATTTGAAGTAACATTTCACTGAAAAAACAAGAAAAAATCGGCTTTTAAAATATGGCGCGCTCGGATGTACATTCCTGATTTTATGGCGTTACAAAAAGGGACATAACTCCTTGTGTAAACAGACGAAAGGGGACGACATTTTTGTGTGGATTTTTGTATATTTTAGGGTGAATTAGTGAGAAATAAAATCAAACACCAGTGGAAGTGCGAGACAAGAGAATCTCAGAACCCTTGGGTAAGATTTCAATCATCTCGGACTCAGCAAGCTTCGTCCGAGACTGGAAATCTTATCCTTGGGTGTCTGAGATTCTCCTGTCTTGCACTTCCGCCGGTGTTAGAATCTTAATTTCTCTGCTTGTGTATGTCATAATGATTTGATATTTGATCTAAAGCTTTGCTACGGAGAATTGTACTGTCTTGCTCCTTTTCAAGTATATCACTCATGCAAATTATTGTTCACTTTTATTTTCACACAACTATATTTTGACAATGTGGCATCATAAATAAAGATTATTATAGGGCATTTTTCATATCATATCTCATATCATCCTGAGACATCCATATTAGCCCTAGGGCTATTACTTGTAAAGTATGTGTCATTTAGTCCGTGTCATTTTCAACTGAATTTTTTTCAAAGGGAGCATGTTGGTTTCAATTTGGACATCACTTCCGTATTTTGTATTTATTATGTTAAACAAATTCAATGTAGACCACCCAATATTTACTTAAATAAAACAATAAAAGTTCACTTATGAGTATAGCCAGGAAGAAAGCTTTTGCGATCTCATATTTTTTCTTTCATGTGCGTTTTACACCCAGGGGGGAGGTGGGGGAATGGGGGGATTTGGGAGGAGTTACTTGCTATTACTTTGATAGTATGAGTGTGCTGGAGAAATGGGTCATGTTTTTGCCATCAGTTTGTCTTGAACAGGGTATCTTTTTTCACTAGTGCTGTTTTGAACAGGGTACTTATTTCCACATGCCCTTCTGGAAAGGAGTTTTCAGTTTTACTACACAAAACAACAGTTAAAACTAGTGTTTACAAACTTAACCAAGCAATATAAGGTATTTTATGTTCATAGAAACTTTGCCAGATATTTTTTTTCTTAAGTAGTCCTAAGTAGGTTATTAATTTTGACATAACTATAGTATTAAACAGGGTATATTTTTTACCTCTTCTGTCTTAAACAGGGTGTGTTTTTTTTTTTTATATGCTCAGAAAGATGGACCCTCCTTGGACTTAGTGAAATTTTGAGAAATATAGGTTTCCGGTGTTTTTTTCTGTAAGCGCTTGACATATTGATTTCATATTTGGTATATATGAGTATACCTAGATGAGATACAGATCAAGTTCGATTTTGGTTCCGGTCGGTTTATTTTGTACAGAGTTATAGCCCTTGGATTTAGTGAAATTATGAAAAATATAGGTTTCCGGAGTTTTTTTACTTAAACCGCTTGACATATTATTTTCATATTTGGTATGTGAGTATATCTAGATGAGATACCAATCAAGTTGGAATTTGGTTGCGGTTGGTTGATTTCATACAGAGTTATGGCCCTAGGACTTTGTGAAATTTAATTTGATATTTGTTAATTGTTACATCTTGGTAAGGCACATATTCTGTTGAATTCAATCAAAATTTTGTTGTGGTCCAACAGTGCTATAAAGTTCGACTTGACAGTGGACGGGCCTATCATGGGTTCTTGGCACAGCAGTTTATTCCTGTCTGAAATAGGGTCTATTTTTTTTAGGCCTATCGGCAGAGTATTACCATAATTGGTGGCGAGTTGCAATCTTTATGACACATGCAAAAGACACATATCTTGACTAAATATAATATAATATATATAGAATAATGGTAGTTTTGAAGGTTCAGACAGAAAATATCACCGTATCGCAGCGAGTTCGATAGGATGAGCTGTGATACTAGTGATATTTTCTGTCGAGACCTTCAAAACTACCATTATTGTTTTTATCAGCAACATCATAAGAGTCATGATGTCAAATTCATGACGTCATTGCCTGATATTTTCTTGTATCAGGTCAGTACGGAGATACTGAAAATATCAGTCAGTAAGATCAAAGAGAAAATGTACATATTGCCATTAAATAAAAATACATCAATAAATAAAAATTGGTTGGTAATAAATTGTATAAAGGAGAACACCCATGAAATATTATATCACCTTTATTTTGTCCATATATGCCAGTTCTTATATGCCATAGTGACCATGTGATAAAAATTTTTAAATCTTGCTTGATTTTAGATGAATTGAAGAAGGAATTACAGAATGGCAGTTCATCCAAAAATCTTGGTGAAGTGAACATTGTTGTTGATCATACTCTAAGCAGCCATTTGTGATAGGAAGTGGAACTGCATTGTGGGAGATATCTCAGACTTTGAAATTACACATTGTAGATACCATTTTCATTCATGAAAACTAAAACCGAGGAATTAACCATATCATTAACCATGGTAGTTTCCAGATTTTTATTGCAAATTTTTGTAATTTGCTAAATTTCACAAAATGATATTTGTTGTTATTGCATTATTGTACAATGTATTGACTTATACTACTTAAACATGATTTCTGTAACTTTACTATTGTAAATTTCATGAATTTGTTATTGTTGAATTTTTATTATGGATTTTTATAAAGTTATATTATAATGAACCTATTAAGTGCTACACTAGTCAAAGTAAGAAATGTATTTGTTAAACAAAACATGTACAAATCTTACTACAACTGCATTTTTATTTCAAAAAATATATCAAATAATACATGTATTAGACCTTGGAATGCCATTATGTGTTTATTATAAAGTAATATATATTTCCCACAGAAATCAATGATATGTAAACTTCATATTGCACTAGTGCAAGGGGCCTTAAAATTTTTATTTTTTTATTATTGACAATGATAAAACCTTATTTTAAATATGTTTTACATCACTACCATATAATAAAAAACGAATTTGCCCATTGTATAAAGAGTATTGCTCAAATATTATTTCCAAAAACAAAATATTTATCAATATATGATGCATATTTATATATAATAGTATTGACTGGGAAAAATTATCTCACAACTTTGAGCCAAGACAAATTTATCATACAAGATATTATAAATCTACAAAAGTATGGAGTTGACACATACCTATAATCACACCTGCCAACTTTTGAAAATGTTCATTTGGGTTTTGACATGCAACATAACTCAATGCACAACATAGGACCTGTAAAGAGGGATTCGAACCCTCTTTCCTGTTGATTTTAGGCATTATAATCATCATTAAATACAAACTGTTTTGTTTAACAAAGAAGAAATAATTGCTCTCTGAAAATTTCAAATTTGATGCTTTTTTGAGGGAACGTCCATAAATAGGGATAGTTAAAAAGAAAAAGACCAGTAAATTTTTCATTGCTCCTTTAAGATAAAAGAAAATGATGTAGCATTGGCATATAAATATACATGAATTTCTTGCCAAGTCTGAGTGAATAAGCAATGACTATTTTGTCATTTGAATAAGACTGTTGTTGTACCTTTATTCAGATTAGAGTACAGGACTTTCAAGTTTATTTTTTCTCACAGTGAAAGTTCATTTCTTACTCAGAAAAATCCAAACATTCATCTGAATGCAAGACACATTTTTAAATGAGCAAAGGGGATAAATATTTTTCATTGATTTTATAGTGTCCTTTTTATAGTGTCCTTTTGAATTGTTTATCTTTAGTTTAAAAGTTACTTGTCACATGATGCATATTATGGTACTTCAATTTATCTTACTTAGTTGATATTAGTAGATACATTAATTATTCAGTGGGACTGGAATTCAGTTTTACCCCCCACTGCAGTGGTACTTGGGCATTTATTTCTGCATAAACATAAAACACAAGATTTCCTGTGTCAAAAGTCCTGCTTTGTAAGTTATGAATGATTGCTCACATGATCAACTAGTAATATATTTTTATGATATAGGCTTAAATCAGTACTTACTTTTTCTTTAAATTTTTGTGATATTAATGATATTTACGCAAAGTTATCAAAATGCTTTGGTGAATATGATGTTTATGCCAGTAAAATCTTTATATTTGAACAATAATATTACCTAGTTATATACATGTATGTTCTTCCACATCAATTATACCACAAGACTTTGTTGATTAACATAGTTTTTCATTTGTAAATTTTTTAATTTCAAAGCACTAAGCTTCCTGTGCTTTTTAAGATTTAAAATCAAATATCAGTTGTGGGTAAAATATGATGGGTACATATTGATAATTGTAATTTGTTCATCATATGATGAATGAGAAGAGATGGAAAAATTTGAACAGCCTTTTTTTATGTAATGTTGTATTTTGAAATTTATTCTGACTGTCATATACATTAAACATTGCCATTATTGACATGTTTTGAAATTTGACTTTTTTCAAAGGAATCAAACATTTTGAATATGAAATGTCTATCTTTTATTTAGTTAAGAAAGAATGGTTGTAACATTCATTTTCCAGTACTTTTGCCTGTGATATTGTAAATTTGAATTATTGTATAATTAGGATGTAATTTTTAGACATCAGAATTTGACAAAATTTTGATGTTCTGAAGTGCTATATTTGTTATTAGTTTTAGAAAATATTTTGTTATTTTATATCATGTAAATTACAAAGTATTTATACAAGTTTTATAAAAAATAAAAAAATTTGAATAAAACTTTTGTCTATATTTTGAGGGACTTTACAGAATATCTTGTTTGTCAAAATACATACTTAGGGATTTTACCTACAAAGTGATAGTTTGGTTAATCAATTTTAATGCATTTTACTGCAGAAATAACTCAAGTGTGAACGATTAAAGTCCGTGAATTTTGTCGTTTAACCGATCAATACCTCAATACTGTCAACGATAGTTGTTGTTTTGGGCAGTAAAAGTCATTTTGATTGGTCAATAAATCTTTAGGGTGTGGCAAAACAAGAAAATCTACCTGAAAAAATATTGCGGGAAGTAAACACATGTCTACTGAGCAAGATGTCGGATTGGTATGACAGGGTCGAAGCATACATTCGATCAATTGACGAAGGACTGGTGCTGTTTAAATCTGAACTTCTGAAATATAATATAGAACAGGGTTTTTTGTACTTGATGAACCCAAGAACGTTTCTTGTTAATTTAATCGGTGATCGAGATTTTCTCATTTTAGGCTGAACTGTCCCGGAACAAATGAACTGTTGCACGATTTTGTTACATGCTGCCTTTGTAACACCTACTTGTTTTGATATTTTTCCATATGAACATCCTTCGTGGAACAAGGAAATGATTTACAACTGCAATTCTTCTTTCAAGGGCTTTCCTTTCACACATGCGGCTGCCATTTGCATTGTTAAATCGTTAGTCCCGCCTATTTATGAAACGTGCAATCTCGTTGGTCAGTTTTGGATGAATTAAGTTTGAGTACCCATTGAAAGAATCAAAGAAGATTGATCGTTAACACATGAGCTATTTTTGCAGTAAATGGCCAAGAACATTGTAGTTCTCTCTATAAAAAGTCTTATCCAGGCTATTTCTTTTTTGTCTTTTGAGGTGGGATTTGGTATTTGACATCTAGATCGATTATTTCAGGACAATGTGTCACGTATCATGGTTTGTGATCTTTGACCTTCAACATTTGCAATTTTGGCCTTCAAGGCTTGGAATGGAATAAAGTTATAAAAGATCCAATGGTTAAGCGCTATTTTAATTTTTCATTAGAAAAAAATTCATCAAAATCAAACTAAAAATTAAAAAAAATATATATGTTTTAGCTCACCTGGCTATGCCAGGGTGAGCTTTTGCCATCACTTGGCGTCCGGCGTCCGTTCGTCCGGCGTAAACTTTTTATTCAAAGATCTTCTCCTCTGAAACCACTGGGCCAATTGGAACCAAATTTGGTCACAATAGTCCTTGGGTGGTCACCTTTAAAAAAGGTAACCGGCAGGTCCGTACCTCATCCAAGATGGCCGCCAGCGGGGAACATAGTTTTAACATTGGACCTTATGGGTAAACACATTCAAAGATCTTCTTCTCAGAAACTACCAGTCCAATTATAACCAAACT
>MJUU01010008.1:59999-78817 GCA_002080025.1 Modiolus philippinarum | reverse complement strand
AATATGATGACAATTAACAATGTGGAAAAAAGAACATGTTTTATCTTTTTAGACTGGCTTATTTACTTTAAAAATATTTATGAATTATTACAACTTTTAATTTCATATTAAATTAATTTTCAAACTCTTGGTCAAAGATTTTACATTAAATATTGTATACTTCAGTGGTTTGGAGGACCAGATGTTGGGAATAGTGGTAGCAGAGGAACGTCCAGATTTAGAGGAGGCTAAGAATCAATTGATTATAAGTAATGCTAAGATGAAACAAGAATTAAAAGAAATTGAGGACAGAATTTTACTAAGATTGAGTTCATCTGAAGGTAGTCCGGTAGATGATATTGATTTGATTAACACATTGGATGCTTCAAAGATTAAATCTATGGAAATTCAGGTATGCAAATGGAAGTTGTTAAACATGCTTTTGCATCTGAGCTTTCTACTTCTTTATGTGCTATGAAATTTTCTCTATGTAGTGAATATTTTTTTGCAGTAGCTTTGGAAGCACCAAGTAGTGATAAAATCTTGCTAAATTACATTTACTGCGGATAACCTCTGACTTTACCCCTAGATCAATTGGAGTAGCCCAAGGTAATTATCTATGTTTCCAGGTAAACTGACTTGTATATAGGTCATTTGTGAGTACAGTTTGTCTTCACACTCTAGGAGTTTCATTTGCTGAGAGAATTCTATCAAACTGATTAAACTACTTCAAAGGGATTAAAATGATGAGAAAAGTTGGGGATTGTATCAAGAGTTTTATTTATGAATTATAAAACATTTCAAAAAATAGATTTTACTTGACTTAGTTTTATAGAACCTGCTTGTATTTCTTTTATTATTAGTAAAAACTTTGTACCATCCTGAAAAGATGAAGATTTAGGGAGAAATTTTTGGGAAGGCTTAATTACAGTAAATTAATACCCATCAGGCATTTTGCAGTGTAATTCACTAACAGATTTCTTTTTTTCCTTTATTTAATTTTTTTTTTTGAATAAAGCCATAATGACATTTCATCACTTTACAGAAATAAGTTAATACTATTTGTTAATAAGCACATATGTATTCAGAATAAGAAATAAAGCCAAAAAAAGGTGGATACCACCCCCAGGTATCACTCATTTCCATTGTCAAGTTTTCTTTCAGTATCAATCAACTAATCACTTTGAAGTTATTTAATCAGTTTGATAGAGTTTTGGTAGGTAATGGAACTGGTCAGCTGAGAAGATGAGCTGTTTTTTAAGATGTGTTCAGTACGAATCAATTTACCTTCAGGGTTTGGAAACTAGTTAATAGAGTTCCAACTCAATTATGGGTAAAGCTAGAGGTTATCCGCAGTAACAGTACATTTCAACTATGAGCTAAATTCTAAAATTATAAATCTAAAAAAGACCACAATAAACAGAATTGTAATAATGAAGAATTAGTCCTTGTTTGGTTTGGGGTAGGAATGTGCACTGATCACTGATCAGTTTATATGAACCCTACAAAATATTGATCAAGGAAATTTATTTCAAAATTCTGTGAACTTTGATGCATATCCTATTTCAGGCTAAAGTATTAGTTGCTGAACAAACAGAAAAAGACATAGATCAGACAAGATCTCAGTACATACCTGTAGCTGTNTACAAGGTCAAAATGTCTACAAATATGGTACCACTAGAAAGTTCTCATGATAAGGAAGTTACATACCAAATATAAACACCCTACCACTAAAAGCCTACCTTCTCTAGGCAAGGTTAAAGTTTTTTTTAAAATTGCCCTCAGGGCAAGGTCAAGGTCAATATGTCTACAAATATGGTTCCGCTAGAAAGCTCTCATAAGGAAGTTACATACCAAATATAAACACCCTTCCACTAAAAGCCTACCTTCTAGAGGCAAGGCTAAAGTTTTTCAAAAATTGCCCTCAGGGCAAGGTCAAGGTCAAAATGTCTACAAATATGGTACCAGAAGAAAGCTCTCATCACAAGGAAGTCACATACCAAATATCAACATCCTAGTTCTTCAGGTCTCCGTTCCACAAGCCAGGTTAAAGTTTTGCTGATGCCGACACCGGGGATAAGACAATAGCTCTCTGGACATTCGTCCCGGCGAGCTAAAAAAATTCTCAGCAACTTCTCTTCATAGCCTCTTGATATGGAGAATCTTTATAATTTGCCCATACTGAACAGCTACTTCTTGCTTCACAACTTAGTAATGAATTTTTCTACTTTGTATGTTACTGCAGATAACCTCTGACTTTCCCCTATTTCTCTTGCAGAATATCAAGATAGTTACCTGTCTTTACAGGTAAACTGTTTGTTCACACTTCCCATTTTTACAACAACTTTCATTCATGCCTGAAGAGTTTCATCCTCCGGGAAAAATCTATCAAACTGATAAATTATACAATAGGAAGTGTGAACAAACAGTTTACTATATTGATATTCTGCAAGAGAAATATGGGGAAAGTCAGAGGTTAACTGCAGTGAATGGGAGTTTTTTGTTGCCTTTTCCTCATAGCAAGTTATATCATTTAAAAATATCCCCCTCTTGCAAAGCTCTGTCCTTAGCTGTTTTGGCATCCCTTTAAGGTCCTTTAGGTTGTACTTGTTCTCTATCAGACTGTAGATATTATTTGATGTTTGGTTTTCCAAATATTTCAATTTTATCTGCACTAAAGAGACACAAGTTGTTGAAATGGCCTACTGCAGAACTTAAATTTACTACTTATTTGGTATTTATTAATATGGGCCATACCATATAAACATCCTGTTGAACACATTGGTGCATTTTCAACTTTATATTTAATTGAAGTCTCAACATCTACACCTCACAGCCACTTCATATCAAGTATGGATCTTCAGTACTGGGTCTTATACTGCACCTTTTCAGAAATATCAAACACCTACTTGGTCTTAAATGACATAAATATTTTTTTATGTATGGTTTCCTAAATATTTCAATTTTATCTCCACTGAAGAGACCTAAGTTGTTTAAATGGCCATCTGCAGAATTTAAATTTACTGCTTTTTTGGTATTTGTTAGTATGGGTATACACAGGACTTTGTGCATTTTTACATAATTTGTCTAATTAATGGAGGGTTATTGTCATACCTCCCTTGTCAACTACATGTCACATGACTTGATATCAAGTATGGAGTTTCAGTATTGGGTCTTATAATCCACCTTTCCATTTTAGCAATGAAGCTACTAACTGTGTAATGAACTTTTGCATTTTCTACATTCAATATTAAATGGAAGATCTTAATCATACTTTTCACAGCTACTGCAAATCAAAACTACTTGATATCAATTATAGATCTTCAATAAGCTGTCCTATACTATTAACTCCCATATTTTACCATATTGAAAAGCTATTTAGACTTGGATGCACATTTCTTATAAATCTTAAATTAAGCCTTTTTTGTTATAATTTGTTTCTCAGCAACAAAGGTCTTAGTGATACTGGGAAACTTAACATAATCACTGGACCTTGAAATTGAGGTTACAGTCATATGTCATATGACAGAATGTCTTATACTACCGAAGACCAACCCACATACCAAATATCATTGGCCTTCCACTAATAGATACTGGATACTGAACATGCTTACTGGACTGTGAAATTAATGTCAAACACAAAAACACATAACAGTCCTGTACTTCTGGAGACCAACCTGAATTCAGAATAACTACCTAAAACAAAATGACCTAATCACAAAAACTTAATATAATTACTAGACTAAATTTGAGGTCAAGGACAAAAGTTATATGACATACTGTCATGTACTACCAAACACCAACCTACATACAAAATATCAATGACCTACCACTAATAATTACTGAGAAACTAATAACAAAAACTTAGCATGTTCATTGGACCATAAAATTAAGGTCACAAAAGCCAAATAGCAGACTATCATGTGCTACAAAAGACCAACTTAAAAATCAAATATCATTACCTTAAAACTATAGTTACTGCAGAAATGAACTTGTCAAAAAAACTTAATATGAGTTTACTCTGCTGCGCCATTGTAGTCATAATTTACAGAGGTGTTTACCCCTTTTTGAAACTTTCAGTAATCATGATGATTTTTTTCAGTAATTTTGGCCATCTGTCAGTAATCTCAAAATTTTGGACATGAATTTCGATAGACCTAATTTCATACATAAAACATCCACAACTGTATGTCAAGTCAGGATCTAACTGTAACAAGACTGTATAGATCCCCTTTCCTTGAAAAAAAAAATTAAGTCCAATCCTAAAAAAAATTTCGGCAGCACTTCCCCTAGAAAATAAGCTTTTTCTACCCCACTCCCACGTTTCCTGACCAAAAGTTTGGGATGGAGAAAGAAACTGAGATGATGTGGGACAGATTCATTTATAAGAACATGAACCATACATCATCTCGACCTATAGATAGAATTTTCTATACAAGTATAAAATAACATACCTGGAGCTATTTTTGAATCTTAAAACATTATTTTAATGCATTGTTGAACGTGTCAGCTGGAGATATAAGTATCAGTTCACACGTTAAAACTTCTGCTCTGGCCACAGCCCTCTTGTGAGACATTTCTGGTGTGTTGTTTTTTCTGTTTGTTTTTTTTTATATAAAAACTGACATTGACCTGTTAGAATTCTACAAATGTGGAAGGTCCTTTTGGGTTTTTGGATTCAATTAACCTGGTGCCCTGGGAAAATATTTTCCTTTACGCAAGCTTCACTTCAAATATAACCCCAGGTCATCAGCAATCCCTAACCAAATTTGATTGGCTGTAAATCGCCATCTTGATTACAAAAAATTGAACTTGCATTTCGCTCGTTTCTTTCAACTGCATCAAGATAGACTGTCTATAATTTAAATAAAACAGCCGACTGCTTTTCTTGTACAGCTATTGAATCCATTAATCGTTTTTTCTAAGATATTGCCATAAGTAGCACAGAAATCCATTTTAAAACCAAGTTCATCTCAATCAGCTGTGTTTGTTTACATTAACACCGGATATTACATCACATACCTATATTTCGGAATGACAATACATGACGTCAGATCCTACGTAAATTTAGAGACATTCCGAATGTTGAAATCTGATTCAAATTTGAATCGGATTCAATGCTGGTGACCTGACTCTATATTCGAACCGGAAGCCGCTTATGGTAAAGAGAATATTGAGTCAGGATCCCAGACTATGGATTCAATGTGCCTCGAACAGTCATTTTTCCCGGCATGTGCACATGACATGAAAAGTCCGATGACGATGAACAAATTGTGCACAGAACGTACCGGTAGTAGTCCCGAAATTGAGAATTTGTGAGGAAAGGCCAAAGTTCGTGATGGCTACATTTGAATCTTTGTAAGATTTTTTTTCTTTTGAGTGGCGTCTCGGCCTGATCACGTTCAACATCAGAAGCCTCAAATTCTGCTTTTCTTGGGGTGCGCTTGGTTGGGCAGTTCTGCACATGTTCTTTCAGTTTCAGTTCCAGTTCCAGCGACCAATCGAACGAAAAGGAGCACAAGAATAATTTTGTCAAAACCATTTGTATTTTTTTTAAATTAAACTTGACTATTAATCATTAATTTTTTTGTTTTCGTTGTCATACATTGAATAATATAACTTTTAAAGACAGTTTATGAAAAAAATTACAACACCAGTTGTCAATCAATAATTTCTCGAAGGACTACTTTTGTCAAGTCAAAGGCGATTTAGGCGATTTGGATATGAATTCAATGCTCAAACCTCAGAAAAAAATTTGTCTGTCATGCATATGTTGTTCGTTTGTATCATTTGCAAAAATCCAGCACATTTTTCCTGCAAAAACTGCTAAAATCGTTCATTGTTTCTCAAAATATTCTTTTGGTCACCATATTGAATTCTGTCTGCACCACCTTTTTTTTTCGGCGCAGATTGAACCTGTTCCAAACATTGTTCCATTCTGTTTTATTGTCAGTTCTGGGTGTTCCATTAGTTCAGAACACTCCGAACCTTCCATCCGAGCGCCACCTTGTAGAAGACATCTTTCGGACTTGTTGCAAGGAAAAGTTTAAAGAGGATCCGAATATAAGTAATCGTATTCAAACTGGCGTTTGGATAAACCCCAAAATATTATGACAAGCGCTTCAATAACCCAGGGAAAAAAATTTTTTGGCACAATACCGGAAAAGCGTAATTTAGGAAGGTAAATCTGTAATGCGTATTTTAGGACTCAAATCTGGGATAAATACGGAAAATCCGGGAGGGTAAACACCTCTGAATTTGTATGCCTATTTCTCGCTTTCCAGGCATTTTGACGTGGTTGAGACAGAAAATAAAGGGAAAAAATTCGAAGGCATCTCTACCTTTATCTGTAACTCACATTGGATAAGACAAAAAAATAAAGGGAAATAATTTGAAAGCAACTTTACCTTTTTCTGTAACTCACATATTTACGGTATAAACTCAATATCTCTTCAACAAACTATCAATAAACGAGATTTTGAAGTCCAATAACTCCTTCAAAAATGAATGAATCTCAAATAGATGAAACTCAAACCCCATCTGTAATTCATCAATATCAATTCAATACCTCAATAAGTCTTTCGATAAAAGATCCAGAAAGTCAAAATTTCATGAAATTCAAAAAGTCCAAAGGGCAATTACTCCTGCAAATTTAGATGCTCAAACTTAATCTGTAACTCATCAAGGTAAACTCACATACCAAATACAAGACAATATCTCAAGCTGTCTAAAAAAAGTCTACAAAACTTACTTGTAAGTCAAAAGGCAATAACTCCTTCAAAAAAAAGGATGAAACTTGAAAAAAAACTCAACTGAATATGCAACTCACCAAGGAGAATTCACATACCATATATCAAGTAAATATGTCTTGAAAAAGTTGAAATTACAGCATTACAGACAAGTTTAAAACAATATGCCCTCAAACTTTGTTGCTGGGCATAAAAAATGAAAGTTAACTGGGAGTGAGATTGTATTCCCATTTTGTCAAGTTTTTCCCATTGAATGTTGTGGATGTAGTAATTATATGGTGAAAATTTATTGGGAGTCTCTATCTGTAAGTGGTAGTCAAGTGTTTCTGTTGTAAGGCTACAATGTCTAGATCATTTACTTGGGAGGTACATCAGTCGACTAGTGGAACTTTTTATTGAATCCCAAATCATCAGGATCAGGTAAAACCTCTTAATCAACTAACTCTAGGGTAACAAAAAGTCATAAGGTAAAACCTCTTTATCGTCTAGATCACAAAGGTTCCGGGTAACTAATTATTTTCTTGTAGAATTTCAACCTAAATGCCCTAAACTTGACGTCATACTGCCATTTCCATATGTTGCTTGCCACTAATGACAACTGATTTCATGTAGAGGGTGTCGCCATACATTAGAAGTTCAATTTTTGGGGTACTATGTCGGTTAGATTTTTCAGAAAATGGCTACTTTTGACCATCAACAAATTTGACATGGATTTTCTGTAATTATCTCCCTTTGACCTCCAATGAAAATAGTGTATCAATACTCTTCCACAAAATAGCTTTAACTGGTATCTTTTTTTGGTTTTATGTATTGAATCATGTCAATATTGTAAAACAATAAGCAGAATTTCTGTATATTCTAAGAGAAATCTCTGGGACATGCCCAAACTTGAGGTACTTTTTTCAATAGGACTAGTTTCATGCCCCATGGATCTATTTTTAGAATAATTAGTTACCTTGAACCAAAGTAATCTCTACATTCCAACACAACAATTCAGTTCAAAAGCAAATACATAAAAATACAACGAATTTGTATATTTATTTGAATCACAGATATCTTAATCTGTTTGGCAACATAGAATATGACTTAAATAACAAACATTATGATAAATAAATAACAAAATATGTATCTTATAAAAAAAATATGAACAATATTTAAAATGCATGAACTACAATTATACTAAGTGTATCGTGGTGTACACAATACTGTGTTATCTGTGATGAATACATACTCTTTAAATTCTGATATTAAAAAATGGTTTGTAGAAAAATCTGCATTGCAATAAAATATCTAAATACATTTCATTTTCCTCACAATCTCATTCATGGCAGATTTAATTATTATGCACTGATATTTTTAAAGGTGATAAATTAAATGCCCTGATTGAAATAATTGCTTACTGTTTCAATGACAAGACTTTTTTACAAGAATGTGTATATTGCTTTCTGTAACCTGAAAGACTGGAACAAGTGTAATGAAGATCCCAGAGTATGGATGTGCTGCATCTATTGTTGGAAGAATAAACTAACAGATATGATCCTAGGCTAACCTCAAACCCTAGTTCCCAGAGAAATAAAATTCCTTGGAAAATGGAAAGTTCTGATTTAATTCAGCAGTATAAATATAAATTACAAAGATCAATTTTAACTTAAACACTTATCTTTCTTTAAAACTTATCTGTATTGTGTAATATCACATGAATTACAACCATTTGTACAAGAAATATCTTAAAGCATTGAAGCAAATTTTAACTTTATTGGCTTTGTAAGCTGCCAATAACCTAGTGAATCAGATAAAGTATTGTCATTAGTTTCCCTCTATTATATAACATGAAGAAGTTCTTATGTATTAAAGGTTGAAACTGTTCATCGATGAAAATCTGATCATTAATGAACTCAAAAAGAGTTATAAATCACTGTCTTTTTATAAAATATCCCTAGATTTTTTTAAAACATAGAAGCAGCCACAGCCTGCTAAGCTCACCTCGTTGCACAGCATTGTCACATGTTAAACATGTCAGTTAACAGGAATGGACTATAATCATTCTCTTTAACAGATTCATTCATGCATTACATGTAGGTAAAAGACTGTCATCCAAAATGCATGACACATACCAATATGGTTGATGTTGGACATGCCAGTAAGCAGATATAGACTTTAACCATTCTACCACACCAAGTCACTCATGCCTAAAATGTAGGTCACAGACAGCATCCAAAGCATGCATTGTTTTTGTCATCCAAAATGCATCATTGATACCAATATGGTTGATGTGGGACATGTCAGTAACCCGGAATGGACTTTAACCATTCTACCTAACCAAGTCGCTCATGCGTAAAATGTAGGTCACAGACAACATCCGAAGCATGCATTTGTTGTTGTCATCCCAAAATGCATCATACATACCAATATGGTTGATGTGGGTCATGTCAGTAACCCAGAAGAGACTTTAACCATTCTTCCTAACCGGACGCAGACACGGACACCGATGGCGACGCTTAGGGGATAACATAAGCCCCCTTACTTTGTGAGGTGAGCTAAAAAGTCTAATAACTAGTATAATGCTGAATACTGTCATTGATAATCCAAAGAGCTAAAGTTAATTTACTATAGTAGACACAGATGGCTCAAACTGCAATAACTCGAACACTAGGGATTCCTCGAACCCTTTTTGTGGTACTTTTGTTCAAGTTTAAACAAAGTTTGACCTCAGTTTCTTGAACACTCCTTTGGCTTGAACTGTTTTCATCAGTCCCTTGGGTGTTTGTGCCATCAAAGTTCGACTGTAATTCTACATATTAATGCTTTGTATGTCTGAGGTAATTGTAATTTTAATCTATTAAATGAGTGGCTCTTGTTAATTTGGGCTTTCTTGCACCATGAACTAAATTTTTTACTTTTAGCACTGATTAATCTGAAAAATGTATTATCTGATATTTGAATAGTCAAAAATTTGGTTTCTGTTTCAATAAACTAAAAATAAATTCTTGCAAATTCTTCATTTATTGCCATTACTACCCTCAAACTCACATTTTTCCCCTAAATTTCCTAAGTGACTTCATATAAACAACATTAAGTTTATTGAAAGTAAACTATATTTTTTTAGCAATCAGAAAATGTTTACATACAATGTATGCTTTTATATAGAAATGAACCATGCAAAAATAATCCTGTTACATTTTCTTAAAATGAAATCTGTCAAAATGAAACCTCCTCAGAACATTTTTTTAGCAAGGTTTACAAACTTGTACAGAAACATTTTACCTGTATGATGAGGCAAGGCAATGTTTTGACAAAATAATGGCTTTGACATTTAACACAATCTGGGCACACAGAAGCTACAGATAGTGGTCATATAAGCAGGAGGTTGATGTATCATTTAGCCTGGTTTAATCCACCATTTTATTAATAAAATGCCCATTCCAAGTCAGGAATATGACGACTTGCATAAAATGTTCTGTGTTCTCAATATGCTCATACGTATTACAAGTTTCCTTTCTGGTCTCTCCCTCTGATTGCTTTGGACTTTTGTTGTCACTTTAATTTAGAAAGGAAGGATTACTAATTCTTTACTTATATAGATCTTTGTTGACTTTTTTGATTTTGATGTGTAAAAGACAAAGCATTCATGGTTTTGTTAAATGGATATACACCTTTTTTATTTATGTGGAATTCATGAAAAATGCACAAAGAACTTGCTTGCTTTCCAAGGTTCAAGATTCTATGACTTTTCAAATTTTTGAATCTTAAGACTTTGAAATTTCAAGACCATAGCGTTTACAAGTGAGGAAAACAACCTTTTGATTTATCACAATTATAGAACTTGTTGAAACTTCATTTGACAGTCCTGATTGAATGAGTTCATTATAAATGTCATCAATGTAATTAAATGATGAAGATTGAGATCATTCAGAAGTAAAGTCTTTCCATTAGTCCAATCTGACAAGTGTCATCTGCTCATTCCAAACTGAGGCTACTTTTCATGGGTCTACTCTAAATTTGTCATTCATCATCTCCAAGCTTTACCAACTTTCTTCTTTTTGGGAGCTACTGTTGCTGTTGATTGTTTTGCTGAAAAGGAGAGAAATCATTTTACTCTACACATAAATTAATATTAATATTAATATTTTATTTTTATTATCATTATTGCAGTCCTTTGAAAATTATGGTAATTTTATTTGTGATATTTAGACATGAATACATATACAGCTTTGAAGAATTTTTATGAAACTGCAAATAATATGACTATGCTTATATATTTAGGTCTCAGATACTCTTTTTAGTGCTTCAAATGCTGGGTTAAAGAGTGCATCAAAAATTTGTGCATGCTTATGATATGGTTGATCAGATGTCATTATTGTAATGGTTATATTATGTGAACAATTTTATTTTATTTTGTGAGAATGATAGTAAATGTAAGAAACAAATCAATAAAAAGTGAATTTATTCATTACAGTAGGTTATTAGCTGTTTGTTTTGGTCACGTGACACACATCCTGAACGGTATAAATTGCATGTTCTAAAATAGTGCGAAAATGGATGCAAGTGTTCGGTGTATTTTATCTCGAAAAGTAACCCTCAATGATATCCTTCTTTATTGCTAAATCCAAACTGTTTGTGAAGGGCTTTCAGGCTAGCATAGTGGCTATGCTGGTTCATAAGGTATACATTGAGGGGGGACTTGTGTATTGGCATTGTTTTTGCAAATTTTTGCAAATTTTAGGGTAATTTTTTCAACTTTTGCAAATGTTTCCATGGAAACATATAGCACATATATACTGTCATAATGACACAGATGTCTACGCAATTTAAAGTATTTGTTCCAAGGATTCCAAAGGTTTATATATCTGTCACATGAGAAAAATCAAAGCTAAACGGTTACATGAGACCTTAAGGTAAACTCACATGCAATGTTATTAGCAGCAAGGTTCATGTTTATTTAAAATATCATACAAATAGTGTCTTGTTTATTACATATCAATAGAATAAACAACATTCTTTATACTTGTTTGTGAGAAAATCCCTTAATTGTTTATTGAAAGACCATAGCAACCATCTGTGACATTTTTCAATCGTAATGAATTTTCAAGGGGAAAATAGCATTTTTTTTTTAAATGGCAGTTCTCTGTTTATATTTGAGGCAAAATTGGTATTTGAGGGTAGTGTGGAACATTGCGACACCATAATATGTTCAATTAAAACAGGAAAATAATGAAATTAAACAAAAATTTACAATAATCCGACTTAATAGGGTTGTAATGGGGAAAAAGTTTGTCGACAAAATATGCCGACTTGAGGTGCAGTTTTGATATGTCTGTATTTGCTTTCTATTCAATGTTTAAAATAGGATAATTCTGACATAAACTATACCTAATTTGCTTAGATGTTGAATTTAAAGGCCAAAATAATGTTATATATTATTTTCAGAATGCTAAACATAATGAGAATGCTTAAATCTTCACTTTGAAACATGACGCCCACAATGCAATAACAGAAACTCCAATGTTTTCACAGTTATCTCCCATACATAAAAATTACAGCTATTGCTTATTGCTATTAAATTGTCATTTTTTATGCTATTGTAGCAAATGAAGCACAATTTTGATTCTTTTTGCATGAAGAATAAGTATAATTCCTGTTTTGGTATATGCTTAGAAAAAAAAATTACCATCTTAAGGTCTCAGATACCCTTTTTAGTGCATCAAAAATTTGTGCATGCTTATGATATGGTTGATCAGATGTCATTGTTGTAATGGTGGGTTTATGTGAACAATTTTATTCTATTTTGTGAGAACGATAGTAAATGTNACAGAAACTCCAATGTTTTCACAGTTATCTCCCATACATAAAAATTACAGCTATTGCTTATTGCTATTAAATTGTCATTTTTTATGCTGTTGTGGCAAATGAGGCACAATAAAAAAATTACCATGTTAAGGTCTCAGATACTCTTTTTAGTGCTTCAAATGCTGGGTTAAAGAGTGCGTCAAAAATTTGTGCATGCTTATGATATGGTTGATCAGATGTCATTGTTGTAATGGTGGGTTTATGTGAACAATTTTATTCTATTTTGTGAGAACGATAGTAAATGTAAGAAACAAATCAATCAAAAGTGAATTTATTCATTACAGTAGGTTATTAGCTGTTTGTTTTGGTCACATGACACACAGCATGGACTGTATAAATTACATGTTCTACAAAAAGTGGATGTAAGTGTTGGTGTATTTTATCTCGAAAAGTAATCCTTAATGATATCTTTTTTTATTGCTAAATCCAAACTGTTTGTGAAGGGCTTTCAGGCTAGCATAGTAGCTATGCTGGTTCATAAGGAATACGTTGAGGGAGGACTTGTGTAAAGGGCACTGTTTTTGCATATTTTTGCAAATTTTGGGGTAATTTTTTCAACTTTTGCAAATGTTTCAATGGAAACATATAGTACATATATACTGTCAGAATTACATAGATGTCTATGCAATTTAAAGTATTTGTTCCAAGGATTCCAAAGGTTTACATATCTGTCATTTCACACTTTTTCAGTAAAACTTTGCAAACAAGATGTAAATCTTTGAAAAACAGACACATGAGAAAAATCAAAGCTAAATGGTTATATGAGACCTTAGTGGTATGACTATGTATCATTTGACCTTGCTTCAAATCTTCACATATTCTGGAAAATCTTAGTCTCAGAAACACATACTTCTGTTACAATCATAAAATACTTTGTACATTTTCAAATGTACAAGATCGCTAGCACAGAGACTCCTGATTGATCAAATTATTAAATTGATTCTAGCTTTTTTCCCCAAAACACATGCAATTTTTAAACTGTTAACAAAACAATACATAAATAATGCACACACACAAGCCAATGAAAAATATCTTTAAAAAGATATGACATTAAGAATGAACCTATGACATTAGTTTACATAGCCAGATGAAAACAAAATGACATGAAAATGACAGCCCGCTCTTATCAATATTTTACCTATTTTTTCCGGTATCTTGCTAACACTAAACAAAAAGAAAACAAATGATGGAAATCCTACAAACCATTTTTGAAGAGTAGGGTTACAATAATAAAAAAATAGTATCTCACCTAGAATGAATTCAACAGTAAATATTTTTACCTTGAAATTCAATTGCCATTTGAAGGAATAGTTTTACTTACAAATAGTTTTGTGAAAAAAATGAAACATTGACTAGCTGACAGAAAAAAAATCAGAGATAAAACTGTATATGCTACTTGGCAAGTAGTTTTAATGTACTATGAAGGAATAAATATAGTTAGTGAAGGACTGAACTAGAAGTACTGTGGTCTGCTGGGCCACAAATGAATACCCCCACTTCCAAAGTGTAATAAAATTCTTTAAACAGTTGTCCAGACAACATTACAACTCATCAAAATCAAGCTTCAGACCAAATATGAAACCGATCCAACCTATGCAAGCTGAAAAAACTGACAAAAATTTCTCCTTCCTAGTTAGTTATAGTTAACCATCATAGAATCAGCAAACAGGAAGTGCAAGCACAACAGACCTGTAAAATTACAACTCATTATTATAAAGCTCCAGTCCAAATTTGAAATCATTCCCACTTACAGAAGCCAAATAAACTGTGACTAAAAATTCACATCCATAAAGGGTTATAGTAAAACTTCAACATATTGGCAAACAGGAAGTGGCAGACCTCAAAATAGCTTGCATGTTATAACTCATTATTATAAAGCTCCAGACCAAATTTGAAATCATTCACACTCGTATAATTCAAGTAAACTGCGACGAAAATTTCTCATTAATAGTGTGTTATAGTTAAACTTTAACACATAGGCAAACAGGAAGTAGCAACACGGCAGACCCGAAAACAGCTTAAAAGTTACAACTCATCATAATCAAGCTTCTGACCAAATATGAAATCATTCCAACATATACAAGCTGACAAAACTGCGACGAAAATATCTCATCCATATAGTGTTTAAGTAAAACTTCAACATATTGATAAACAGGAAGTAGCAACATGGCAGACCCGAAAATGGCTAACACCTTACAAGTCATCATAATCAAGCTTCTGACCAAATATGAAATCATTCCAACATATACAAGCTGAGAAAACTGTGATCAAAAATGTGTGATGGGTGGACAGATGAACAGACGGACAGGGGTATAAAAAATAACTAGAGGATGACATGCTCCTGTGCAAGGTAGACAAATATGATGCCTGTTTATAGAATGACAAACTAATGGAAGAAGGTAAAACAATATGGGCCCAAGTAAGTGCGATTTTTGTCTTCTGTTTTTAGTCAGAAAAAAACAAACTTTGTTTCCAATCAAGTTGAAATCTCTTTTGTTCTAATTATAGTTACAATGGCCATGTTGTTTATTGGTTTCCAGCAATGGTTAATATCATTTTGGAAGAAAATATTGTGGTAAGTTCCATGGAGTACTTTTTAATTACATATCTCTATAAATATGTTTTGGATGAAATAAACTTCACTCTAATTAAAATTTGATCTACCAATTGCTCCCTACAGTCACTGCAAGGTAGATCTAACAACACCTCATTTTACTTTCTGTTTCGATAATTCAATCAAAATCCTCAGGTTCTGTCGTAAACTAAATGTCTTCAAAATCATGTAGAATGGATTCTGATTGGTTGATGTCAAAAGTCATAGAACGGAAAGTAAAATGGGATGTTGTTAGATCTACCATGCAGTGACTGTACCGAGCAATTGGTAGATCTAATTTTAATTAGATTGAAATAAACTTGAAGCTTCAGCCAAATTATCTCCCTTACCTGTATTTGCTATTTTTCTTTGTTTAGCTGATGTGGTCTGCTGACTTGATAGATGACTTACTGCCTGTGTTGGTTGTTGGTGTTGCTGTTCTTGATGACTTGGCTGACTTGGAGCAGTCTTTGGACGGGTTTTTATTCTGGTAAAAAGAAATATTCATAAAATAAGTATTTTTAGTTGCAACATTATTTTATTCTTTCTCCAAATTACTTAACTATTTTTAAATCAAATTTTTTTTGCCACCTTGACAAAAAAATTCCTAGATTCTCATCATTTTTTTTTCTTCCAGGTATGAGTTAGGTATGAGTGCAATTTCTTCCTTTTTTCTTTTATCAAATAAAATGAAAAAAATCTAAATGGCACCAGGGTGCACAAGCCGAGCTGCAACCTCAAATATTATGTGACCAAGTTAATGTGAAGACCCGAATATTTCTAAAATTGTCTATTTATCTTTTTTTCCCAACTTATATCCAAAATTCCAAGAATTAAAGAAGGTCTATTTTCTAGTTCCATGTCTTGACATTTCAATATATAAATCTGTTTTCGGTCACTGTGACCTTCACTGACCTTGACCTTTGACCTACTTTCTCCAAAATCAATAGGGTTCCTCCCTTCCTGGAATCCAACAATATATCCAAGTTTCATTTCAATTGGATGTAGACTTTTTGAGTTATCATCCAGAAACCAAATTTTTCTGACATTTTCAGTCTATTTTTGGTAACTGTGACCTTGACCTTTGACCTACTTTCTTCAAAATCATTAATATCAAAGTTTCATTACAATTGGAAGTAAACATTTTGATTTATCATCTGGAAACCAAATTTTTCTGAAATTTTCAGTATATTTTCAGTCAGTGTGACCTTGACCTTGACCTACTTTCTCCAAAATCAATAGGGTTCCTCCCCTCCTGGTATCCAACAATATATCCAAGTTTCATTTCAATTAGATGTAAACTTTTTGAGTGTATCATCTTCCTGAAATTTTTAGTCTATTTTTGGTCACTGTGACCTTGACCTTTGGCCTACTTTCTCCAAAATCAATAGGGTCCCTCCCCTCTTGATATCCAACAACATAACCGAGTTTCATTTCAATAGAATGTAAACTGTTTGAGTTATCATCCAGAAACCAAATTTTTCTGAAATTTTAAGTCTATTTTTGGTCACCATGACCTTGACCTTTGACCTACTTTCTTCAAAATAAATAGGGCTCCTCCCCTACTGGTATCCAACAACATATCCAAGTTTCATTTCAATTGGATGTAAACTTTTTGAGTTATCATCCGGAAACCAAATTTTTCTCAAACTTTCAGTCTATTTTCGGTCACTGTGACCTTGACCTTTGACATACTTTCTCCAAAATCAATAGGTTTCCTCCCCTACTGGTATCCAACAACATATCCAAGTTTCATTTCAATTGGATGTAAACTTTTTGAGTTATCATCCGGAAACCAAATTTTTCTCAACAAATTTTCAGTCTATTTTCAGTCAGTGTGACCTTGACCTTTGACCTACTTTCTCCAAAATCAACAGGGTTCCTCCCCTACTGGTATCCAGCAACACATTCAAGTTTCATTTCAATTGGATGTAAACTTTTTGAGGTATCAACTGGAAACCAAATTTTTCTCAAATTTTCAGTCTATTTTCGGTCGCCGTGACCTTGACCTTTTACCCACTTTCTCCAAAATCAATAGGGTTCCTCCCCTACTGGTATCCAACAACAAACCCAAGTTTCATTTCAATTGGATGTAAACTTTTTGAGTTATCATCCGGAAACCAAATTTGTCTCAAATTTTCAGTCTATTTTCGGTCAAAAAGACCTTGACTTTGACCTACTTTCTCCAAAATCAATAGGGTTCCTTTCCTCCTGGTACCCAACAATATATCCAAGTTTCATTTCAATTGGATGTAAACTTTTTGAGTTATCATCTGGAAACCAATGTTTGATGCCCCCACGCACGCCCGCCCAGCTGCCCGCAATACCAAACCAATAGCCGAGTTCAACTTCGTTGCAACTCGGCTAAAAAGCCATAAAATTTGAAGTAAATGACCAAAAAATAGCAAAAACCAAGCGGCTGAAAAATGTTGCAGGAGAGGATGAGATCTTAGATCTTGATTATAGCCTGAACAATCATGAAATAATATTTGAAATTTCTGGCAATTTCTTTTTATTCTGAAATAAAAGTCTGTCCCACTTCCTTTAGATAATGGAAATTTTACGATTTTAGCTTTAGTTTTACACCAATCTCTATCATATTTGTCATGAAAATCAAGAATGACCATACATAACTGAAAAATGTTGAATTCGCCATTTATGGCATTCACATGCATTTTCATATTTTTTTTTCAAACAGGTGAAAATTTCTAAGTGATGGATTGTCCTATTTTAAGGGCAACCAAGTAAATTGATAAAATAGATGACCCGAGTTGATCTACCTATAGACAAATTTCCAATTACGTTTTATGAATGAATTACCCCTATTGACCTGGGGTCAATCGGAGTAAATTGCGTCACATTACATTGTGACGTCCAAAAATCTACATTGTGACGTCAAAATTTTCAGGGAAAATTCACCAATTGGAAACTCGTCTATTAATAGCAAGGTGTACTCGTTCAGGGTTAAAAATTGTAATCCACCGACACTTTATTTGTAAACACCAAATAGAAATTAGCAGTAGATTAACAATTCTTTCAAATATTTCTTTTGCATTTAATGCATGCATATTTCAATTACAAATACATCTGATGAGAACCAATGATTTGATGACAGCTGCAAATACATCTGATGAGAACCAACAATATGATGACAGCTGCAAATACATCTGATGGGAACCATTGAAATTTCATTATGCATATGATGACAGCTTCCAATAAATCTGATGAGAACCAATGGAATTCCAGCATGCATATGATGACAGCTACAAATACATCAAATGAGAACCAATGAAACTCCGTGGTACTTGTGGCATGCTATCAATGAATCTGAATGACAAATGATGTGTATACCTTGCTGTTGTATTTCCACTCTGAGTTGTGTTATGACTGTGTGAGGTCTGAACTGGTTGGAGAGCCCTGGATAAAAGAAATTGGAAGTGTCGTCTCAATGGTCCACTGAAATAACAATATAGTTTAGATTGCATGCAAAGTTAGGAAGCAGCAAAATGTTAGAAATTGGATAGCAAAGGTAAACACTATCACTACTCGAAGATATGTAAATGCCACCTAGTGCATGTGAATTCAGAAACTGAAAGATATTTTCACTATTGCATAAAATTCAAATAGTTTGAAATGAAATACTTCCATAT
>MJUU01010008.1:46514-59373 GCA_002080025.1 Modiolus philippinarum | reverse complement strand
ATTTTCGGTCAAAGTGACCTTGACTTTGACCTACTTTCTCCAAAATCAATAGGGTACCTCTCCTCCTGGTACCCAACAATATATCCAAGTTTCATTTCAATTGGATGTAAACTTTTTGAGTTATCATCCGGAAACCAAATTTTTCTCAAATTTTCAGTCTATTTTTGGTCACCTTGACCTTGACCTTTGACCTACTTTCTCCAAAATCAAGAGGGTTCCTCCCCTACTGGTATCCAGCAACACATGCAAGTTTGATTTCAATTGGATGTAAACTTTTTGAGGTATCATCCGGAAACCAAATTTTTCTCAAATTTTCAGTCTATTTTCAGTCAGTGTGACCTTGACCTTTGACCTACTTTCTCCAAAATCAATAGGGTTCCTCCCCTACTGGTATTCAACAACATACCCAAGTTTCATTTCAATTGGATGTAAACTTTTTGAGTTATCTTCCGGAAACCAAATTTGTCTCAAATTTTCAGTCTATTTTCGGTCAAAGTGACCTTGACTTTGACCTACTTTCTCCAAAATCAATAGGGTACCTCTCCTCCTGGTACCCAACAATATATCCAAGTTTCATTTCAATTGGATGTAAACTTTTTGAGTTATCATCCGGAAACCAATGTTTGACGCCCGCCTGCCCGCCCCCACGCATGCCCACCCATCCGCACGCAACACCAAACCAATAGCCGAGTTCAACTTCGTTGCAACTCGGCTAAAAAGCCATAAAATTTGAAGTAAATGACAAAAAATAGCAAAAACCAAGTGGCTGAAAAAATGGGGCAGGAGAAGATGAGATCTTAGATCTTGATTATAGCCTGAACAATCAAGAAATAATATTTGAAATTTCTGGCAATTTCTTTTTATTCTAAAACTTCATTTTGGTCTGTAAGTTTCGCCATGGGCCATCTAGAATTCCATACAAAATTCCAATTCTAAAACATTTCCTGCCAAAACATGGCATTTGATGACAATCACAATCAATTTTTTTTAATGTCATATATTTTTGTAAAGATGCAACTTCTGGGTAAACTTTAAATAAGTGTTTGGAGATTTCAGAATTAAAAAGACTTACATGCTGTATTGGCGTAATGAGGTGTTTTTGTCCAAAATATAACTCTTTGGCTAAAGTGAGAAATCAAAGTCTGTCCCACTTCCTTTAGATAATGGAAATTTTATGATTTTAGCTTTAGTTTTACACCAATCTTTATCATATTTGTCATGAAAATCAAGAATGACCATACATAACTGAAAAATGTTGAATTCGCCATTTATGGCATTCACAAAAGTCTGCAGTCACATGCATTTTCATATTTTTTTTCAAACAGGTGAAAATTTCTAAGTGATAGATTGTCCTATTTTAAGGGCAACCAAGTAAATTGATAAAATAGATGACCCGAGTTGATCTACCTATAGACAAATTTCCAATTATGTTTTATGAATGAATTACCCCGATTGACCTGGGGTCAATCAGAGTAAATTGCGTCACATTACATTGTGACGTCCAAAAATCTACATTGTGACGTCAAAATTTTCAGGGAAAATTCACCAATTGGAAACTTGTCTATTAATAGCAAGGTGTACTCGTTCTGGGTTAACAATTGTAATCCACAGACACTTTATTTGTAAACACCAAATAGAAATTAGCAGTAGATTAACAATTCTTTCAAATATTTCTTTTGCATTTAATGCATGCATATTTCAATTACATGTTTGGTCATCTTGTTTAATTATTTCATTTATAGGTATGTTTTTCTTTAATTAATAAAGGGCTACGCCGAGCGCAGCATGATACGACCGCAGCATGTCGACACTGAAATTTGAACAAGTGTAATTGAAAGTGAGTGTGGACATACTAAAGAGCTTGACACAATAATTGCATGGACATAATAAGGGGAATAACCCAGTAATTAGCTGGACACAAACTAGGGAAAATAAAAATTAGCCCTTATGACTCTTTATGGTTCCTCTTTGACCCCTTATAGCTTGAAAACGGTAAGAGTTACACCATATCCATTGCCATATCACTGAAAGCTTATATCAAGTGGAATCCTAAGAAAAAAATCCCATCGAAATCCGTCGAAAACTAAAAATTTCATGGAATCTGCAAGTTTCCAGTTTTGGCCCCTTCGACCCCTTATAGGTCGAAAACGGTAAGAGCTACGACAAATCCTTTGGCATACTACTGAAAGCTTATATCAAGAGGAATCTAAAGAAAAAAATCCCATCAAAATCCGATGAAAAATAAAAATTTTAGGAAATCTGCAAATTAGCAATTTGGCCCCGTTTGGCCCCTCATAGAAAGGTAAGCAATCGAGTTACCAAAAATCTAATAGCAGAGTGCTGTGTTAATTTTTCATAAGCAATCCATTGAAAAAAACTGCATCAAAATCGGATAAAAAATTTAAAAAATAATTTTTTTTGGATTCGCCCCTTTTGGGCCCCATTTATCTCGGGAACGGTACATGCTATGTGAAATCCGTTGGCATACTACAGATTGGAAATTTCCTCAGGAGCACACTGAAAGAAACCCCATCAAAATCCAATTAATAATAAAGATTCTACAGACAAATATGTGAAAACACCCAATTTAACCCTTTTTTGGCCCCTTTTTTAAAAACCGGTGGGGTCACAATGACCAAAACTACTGCAAGCCTTCCTGTTGTACCAAAGAACATTATGTTAAAATTTCATAAGGATTGATTTACTGGAACAAAAGTTATTGGCCAAAAACAAAAGTGTCTACAGACGACGACGACGACAACGACAACGCCAACGACAACGACGACGACGACAGCACCATACCAATATACGACCGCAAAAATTTTTGCGGTCGTATAAAAAGGGGGTCCTAGCACATGGTAAAATCCAAAGTGAGACTTGTTTATCATCTGACTTCAGGTAATACCTGCCAATACCTATTTCAAAATGGTCCAGTCTTCTCGATAATTATGCGCTGAAATATTATCCCTTTAAAAGCATGGAGCATATCTAAAAAGTATTTTTTCTTTCCATATGTATTGGAAATCATCAAATTAAAAGTGGCTTCAGAAGTGTACAATATTTTTACACAACCATGCAAAATCTGGTGCCAAAATATGCAATATTAAAGTCCGCAGAAGAGGATGTAAATATTATCTAAAGGAAGTGAAACAGACTTTAGTTATACAACTGAAAACATGAGAATACAAATATTAATCAGATTTCTGAAAAGACCAATGAAACCTCTGCTTTTATGATAATCTGTGATATATGTATGTCGACTAATGAAATGACAGCAACAATAACATCTGATTAGAACCAATGGAATTCCAGCATGCATATAATGACAGCTACAAATACATCTGATGAGAACCAATGATTTGATGACAGCTACAAATACATCTGATGAGAACCAATGATTTGATGACAGCTGCAAATACATCTGATGGGAACCATTGAAATTTCATTATGCATATGATGACAGCTTCCAATAAATCTGATGAGAACCAATAGAATTCCAGCATGCATATGATGACAGCTATAAATACATCTGATGAGAACCAATGAAACTCCATGGTACTTGTGGCATGCTATCAATGAATCTGAATGACAAATGATGTGTATACCTTGCTGTTGTATTTCCACTCTGAGTTGTGTTATGACTGTGTGAGGTCTGAACTGGTTGGAGAGCCCTGGATAAAAGAAATTGGAAGTGTCGTCTCAATGGTCCACTGAAATAACAATATAGTTTAGATTGCATGCAAAGTTAGGAAGCAGCAAAATGTTAGAAATTGGATAGCAAAGGTAAACACTATCACTACTCGAAGATATGTAAATGCCACCTAGTGCATGTGAATTCAGAAACTGAAAGATATTTTCACT
Source organism: Modiolus philippinarum (assembly GCA_002080025.1). NCBI lineage: Eukaryota > Metazoa > Mollusca > Bivalvia > Mytilida > Modiolidae > Modiolus > Modiolus philippinarum. The sequence continues at coordinate 55,512 of MJUU01010008.1, read as the reverse complement.
ATTGCATAAAATTCAAATAGTTTGAAATGAAATACTTCCATATTTTTTGTAAATGCTCGACTTCGTCTCGGGCCAATATGGATGTCTCGGGATGATAACCAGGCCAATATGGAAATGCCCATGCATTAATCTGTATATATACATGATATACTTGCCATGGCTTTGCATAAAAAAAAATTGGGGTCATCAAACTTATGTTTGAATAATGGTAAAAGAATGACTTTTTTTATTATTTCTATACAAATTATCCCCCATTAATAGAACAGGTGCTTGCTGAAAATGTTCAATATTCTGCATGGGAACCCTCTAACAAGAGGCTCTCAAGAGCCTGTATCGCTCACCTGGGCCATTGCTGACAAATACAGTCAAAAATAATAATACCAATGTTGAATGCCAATCTTGAATCTGTTCAGACAAGCCAGACACATTTTAAGAAGGGGACAAACTNAATAGTTTAGATTGCATGCAAAGTTAGGAAGCAGCAAAATGTTAGAAATTGGATAGCAAAGGTAAACACTATCACTACTCGAAGATATGTAAATGCCACCTAGTGCAACTGAAAGATATTTTCACTTTTGCATAAAATTCAAATAGTTTGAAATGAAATACTTCCGTATTTTTTTTAAATGCTTGTTTTATTCTAGAATATTTTTTTTTCAATTCTTCAGTTGAAGGAGGTTAAAACAATTCATTAAGCTGGTTTAGGAGTTTAAAAACTGTCAGATAGAATTTTCTGAAAACTTCATGACTTACACTTTTGTAATCAGAGCATTAAAAAAATAAAATAAAACTTGGGGGTCATCGGCCATATAATGGTGAAATCGGTCACATTAAAATAAGCTACTTTGGTTGAAATAATAGCAAAAATATTAAAATTTTTGATTTATTCAAAGATTTTTTTTTAATTTGGCAAATTATTAGCTATTATTACATACTTAGTAGAAATAAAAGCGTTTTTTGAATTATCAATATGACCGGAAGTAAACTGTCCATATTTTCACACCCCAGGAAAATAATAGGTTATTTTATGCTCCTCGTGCATCTCAGACAAAATAAACGACTTCTGGTCCATATTGGCCTGGGCAAATAAACGACTTCCGGTCCATATCGGCCTGGCATTTCTAAACGTCGGAAGTATGTAATAAAAAGTTTAATACATGTGCATTTCCATGTATTAATCTGTATATATACATGATATACTTGCCATGGCTTTGCATAAAAAAAAATTGGGGTCATCAAACTTATTTTTGAATAAATGGTAAAAGAATGACTTTTTTTATTATTTCTATACAAATTATCCCCCATTAAGGGGGTAGACCTGGGGTAGGAGGAGGTAACTCTGTTTTTCACTTTTTCATTACTTAGACAAACAAATAGAATCATTACAATAGGTATTATCAAAATTTTAAAATTGTAAAAAAAATTTCCACACAGCAAATTAATATTAATTTTGTCATGAAAACAAATACCCAACATCCAGTTATTCATAATGAGTGCATTTTACTCTACATTTTTGCAATGCTGTCCATCGATAATAAAAATATGCAAAAGTCAGATTTCTTCCAAGGGAGGTAATTTATAGCACAGATTCGGCAATTTTATTGATTTTTACCCACTTAATTCTAAATTTAGAAAAAATAGGACGGTAGAATTTTCTAAAATTTTGATATATCTTACATATACAAGTTTTCTTTCTATTCTCAGTTTTTGGTGAATATTAAACGACAGAAATTTTTACAAGAAGTGTTGAAAAGTGATCAAAATAGAGTAAAAATATCAGCCTATATTATTCAGAACACCCATGTATTTCAGTTCAAACTATTTAAATTTACTATCATTATTCATGCTTTCTTTCACACATGTCTAAACTACAGAATTTTGCATTTGAAATAATTTTAAATCGAATACAAATTTAGTTAGAGCCAATTTTATACACCACAATCAAGTCCTGAACGGACCAAATAATATGAGGAAACAGGGTATCTTTGATGACCACTAGACATAAAACGGGACGCTAAAAATTGTTGAAAATTATTGAAAGTCGACATGAACATGTGTAGTTTTAATGCTGAAAATATTAAGAAAATTAAACGGGTGGAAATTTTTAGGCCTACCCAGGTCTACCCCCTAAATAGAACAGGTGCTTGCTGAAAATGTTCAATATTCTGCATGGGAACCCACTAAAAATGGTATAATTGATAAAATGCTATGATTGATCAAATTCAACTATTATAAGACATCGAAAAACATATTGCCAACATTCCCAAATTGAATTCCTTTTTTTCTTAGATGCACAAGAATGATGCTCAGTTTTTAACCCCTGTATGACCTTAAATTAGATTGATTATTTGTTAATCTGTACATTTATAAAGTATATGCAAATCAACAATGTATTTTACCTGTATTAAGATTTCAACTGTACTGTAAACTGCTGAAGTATTTAACCATTACAGTTATATATTTTGAAATACAAAATAGCGAGTTAATGCTTTCAGATGAAGATTAAGTCAAATCAAACTGGTAAGCAAGCAGCAACATCGGGTTTAAAGCAAACTGAGTAAGCAGTAAAAGCTAACATCCATCTATAGCTAAAGACAGCAAATGAAGTGTAAGGAAACATTATTATATAGAGGACAATGAAAGATTGAAATTTTCCATTGAAATTAAACTGATAATTTCACTGTAGGAAGTGATGTCTCAAAAGATGTCAAGTGATGTCTCAAAAGATGTCAACTTTGTTGTTAAGTAAACATATTAGCGGATTAACATCAAAAATGTAATTCTTGAAAAGAATCTTAAATTAACCATTTGATATGTGTGATTCTATGTATATAATAAACAAAATAACTAATCCTAGATTCTAATTATTACAAATATTCAACTCGTGATCAAAAACAGCAGCAATTGGTTCATGTACGCATCGTGAATTACTGCATTTTTCAACCATTCATTGAATATTTTACGATAATTATAATCTCGAATAGTTATAGTATCATAACATTCTAAAGATAGATAATTCATTTTCAATTGTGTTCAAGGTAACACTTCACGCAAAGCTCTGTCCTTAGCTGATTTTGGCTTCACATTTAGATCATATTGGTTATTTGTTCTCTATCAGTTTTTAAACATCTTTTAGTTTATGGTCTTCCAAAGGTTTTGATTTTATCTGCACTGATGAGACATAAGTTGTCGAAATGCGCATATGCAGAAAGTAAATTCACAGTAACTTCGGTATTTAGTTATTCTGTTTATTTGATGTTAGTAAAGATACAGTGAATGCAAAATTGTTCATAGGGTTTCATTTTTCATGGATTTCATGGTTCTCCAAAATCACAAAATTAAGTTCCTAACGAAATGCATTTTTCCATAGAATTGACTAAAAATAAATGAGAAGTCAAAATAATCCATGTTTGTGGTGTCTGACAATCAGTATATGCCTTTCTGCACATTTGCATATAGTTCCCTGCATTTGTGTAAATTTTCATCAAAATCTTTCAAGGGGTTTAAGATAAGTTACAAGGAAATCTTTAGAGAAATTGATAAAAAGTAAATCGTTATCTCCCCTTCATGATGTTGAATAAAAATTATATTCCTTTATGCACATCTGCATATTAGTGTCCTTGCTATGTGTAAAATTTCATCAAAAAACTTTCCTTGCAATCTTTGTAAAAAGAATCAATAATCAAATTATCTTAGGTTCATGTTATTGGACAATAATCATATTCCTTTATGCACATCCCCATATGGTGCTTTTCTCTTATGTAAAAGTTTTATCAAAATTCTTGAAGTGGTCTACAAGAAGTTGTAATTAAATGAAAAGAAAAAAATGGAAGAATGTGTCCATGGGACACAGATGCCTCATCCTTGAAATCAAAACCCCAAAATCATTAAAGGTATAACTATTTACAATATATATATATATAAATAATTATAAAAAAGGATCTGTCTCCTGTGATAAATAGGTATTGGAACTGGTTTGGTTTTGATATAATGCAGAGTTCCCACAAATAATCTGAAAAATAATCTTATAAGTAATTTGAATCTATTATTCAGAAACTGTGACCTTGACCTTGGGGGTTCCAAACCAGAGATCAATAGGGTTCTGTCTTGATTGCTAAATAATATATGACAAAGTTTGGTTTTGATCTGATGCAGGATACTCAAGTTATTATCTGGAAACCGAAATTCATTGACAATTTAGTCTATTTTTAGCAACTGTGACCTTGACCTTTGGGTACCAGCCCAGAAATCAATAGGGTTCTCTCTCAGGTAAGAAGTTAGCATGTGACCAAGTTTGGTTTTGTTCTAATGCAGAAAACAGAAGTTATCATCCGGAAACCAAACTTTTATTGTAATTTTAGTCTATTTTTTGCAACTGTGACCTTGACCTTGGATGTATTTACCTGAAAATCCATAGGCTTCTGTCTTGAGTAATAAGTAAGCATATGACTAAGTTCAATTTTGATTCGATGCAGGATACTCAAGTTATCATCCGGAAACCAAACTTTTATTGTAATTTTAGTCTATTTTTAGCAACTGTGACCTTGACCTTGGGGGTACCAACCTGAAATTCAATAGGGTTCTAACTTGGGTGATAAGTATGCATGTGACCAAGTTTGGTTTTGATTAGATGCAGGATATTCAAGTTATCATCCGGAAACCAAAATTTTATTGAAATTTTAGTCTATTTTTGGCAACTGTGACCTTGACCTTCGGGGTACCAACCTTAAAATCAATAGAGTTCTGTCTTGGGTGATAAGTAAGCATGTTACCAATTTTGATTTTGATCCTATGCAGGATACCCAATTTGTCATCCGGAAACCAAAATTTTATTGAAATTTTAGTCTATTTTTAGCAACTGTGACCTTGACCTTGGGTGTATCAACCTGAAAATCGATAGGGTTCTGTCTTGGGTGATAAGTAAGCATGTAACCAGGTTTGCTTTTGATCCGATGTAGGATACTCTAGTTATCATCCGGAAACCAAAAAGATGGACGTACGGACAGACGTACGGACATAGGTACGGATCAGGGTAAACCTTAATGCCCCCGACCACCTAGCGGCAGGGGCATAAAAAAGTGTGGACACACGAACAATCTAAGTCGAATTATCATCAACAATCCACAATTCAAACAAGGGATCTGTGAGCCCAAGCTCACTAGAAATACCCCCGCTCTTAGGTTTTAGTAGCCTGCACAGATTTGAAAATGCATCTAGTAAACAGGCAGTAGTAACCTGATAAATGTGAAAATGCATCATCTCACAATATGGCATGACTATACAAAGCTGCTGACAAAATTTCAAGTTTGTATCATTTACCATCGCAGAGAAAAGTTTGACGAAAATTGTGACAGTTGGACAGAATGACTGAAAATTGACCAATTCGGTAAACAGGAAGTAGTTATCCGATAGATCTGAAAATGTATCCCACATTATGGCATGACTATAAAAAGCTGCTGACAAAATTTCAAGATTATATCATTTACCATTGCAGAGAAAACTTAACGAAAATCGTGACAGACAGACGGAATTAGTGAAAATTGGCTAAGTCGGTATACAGGAAGTAGTAACCCAACAGACCTGAAAATGCATCCCACAATATGGCATGACTATACAAAGCTTCTGAAAAAATTTCAAGATTGTATCATTTACCATTGCAGAGAAAAGCTTGACGAAAGTTGTGACGGACGGACGGACGGATGGACGGAATTACTGAAAATTGACTAAGTCAGTTAACAGAAAGTAGTATCCCGACAGATCTGAAAATGCATCCCACAATATGGCATGGCTGTACAAAGCTTCTGACAAAATTTCAAATTTGTATCATTTACCATTGCAGAGAAAAGCTTGGCGAAAGTTGTGACGGACAGACGGACGGACGGAATGACGGACAAGGGTAAAACAGTATACCCCTCCTTCTTCGGAGCAGGGGTATAATAACATCATAAGACTGCTGTGCTTGTTATGATCACAGTATTGTGATACATGTACTGATATTTATCTGTCGGTGACATAAAAGGTATATTCCACAAATTCTAGTCATCCTACCTTATATCCATGCTTTCCCTCTGACATCTTTGATTGACAGGAGGGGCGGTCCTTGGCCTGATATCACCGAACACTGCTGCTTCAGCTTCTCTGTGACTGAGTTAAGGATCATTATTGAAAAAAATTTAGTCATGTAAATAGAGTAATTAAACATTCATATCAGTACATACATGTATTTATAAGAAAACTAAAGTGTAAGTTTATATGATATTGATGCCTCACCTGCAATCTAAAACTTAACAAGTCTTTCACTCATAAAATGTTAATCAGCAGTTCACTAAAATTTTGCTTTTATTGTACAGTAGGATGTATGGGGTTTAAATTTCTATTTTTCTCCTTCAAAATTTTAAGTACATTTTGAGAGGACAAAAAATACAGAAATGATAAAACTTAAGATGAAGTGTTTTGAAGTAAACATATTCTTCAATGATGTGTAATATGTATTGGATATGTATTTAGATAGACTCTTCAAACTGTTTATGTATTTATTTTGAGTTTGTCCAATAGAACATTTCCTCATTGGTTAAGAAATGAGTGGTGATAAAGGATACTGTGCCTTCCGTTTTCTTTCAAGAGCTTTCAATGTAGCTGCACTCATTCTAGGCTGTGATGAAGATACACTGGACCTAGTTGTAGCACCCTACAGTGAAATAAGTCAGATTTTTTTAATTTCTTTTGCTGAAATGAGTTAAAAATCTATGCATATTGAGTATTAACATTTTACCCTTTTCATCCATATACTTTTTTGATAACACAATTAGCCAATACAATCTTCAACTCTAGTATTTCTTTTTTTTCGTATTTACTGAACTCAGCAATCAATTCAATTTATCTTAAACAAGATTTATTTAATCAAAGCATGAAATGCTGTTAAGGCAGGTTCCTGGGTACTCCCAGTAGTTATGTTATTATTACTGTTTTGCTGAAATGTTGGCATGTAATTTTTTCAAGAATTAAAATCTGAAGTTTTCCTTATCTTCCCGGTTTGGGTTGTCTTTTCAGTGTTTGTATGGGTTGTTGGCGATATATTAAAAACTCTATTTACATTCCATTGCCTTGTTCCTCTTTGTTGGTACATGTAAGTTTTCCAAAGAAGTGTTACACTCTGTGGCTTNAAATGAGTTAAAAATCTATGCATATTGAGTATTAACATTTTACCCTTTTCATCCATATACTTTTTTGATAACACAATTACCCAATACAATCTTCAACTCTAGTATTTATTTTTATTTTCGTATTTACTGAACTCAGCAATCAATTCATTTTATCTTAAACAAAATTTATTTAAAAACTTGATAGTAATTCCATCAAATCTGATTTAGTTATTCTCAAGCTCTGCTGGACATTTTGTGCAAATAATTATATCCTTACACTTTCTCTCAGTCTTCTTTCTTCTCTCAGCTGCCTATCATGAGATATCAGCTGCATTCTTTCCCACACAGGAATATCAAAGAATATCTCATGTAAATCTAACAGGGCTGCTTGTAGCTGTATTTAAGAAAGATGATAAAAATATTAAGAAATATATCTTTAAACTGTCTTGCTGTTAAATAAACAATGCATACGTTTAAAATCATGAAAATTTATTTATAAAATGATTCACTCTGCTACATTAATCTATGTGGTTCTTTTCCTCAACAATCTACCTCTGTAAACCTCAAATTCATAATTGAGTTCCTTGAACATAAAGTTACAGGAATTGTAAGGTTAACCACACCCAAACCCCAAACTCTTAGCAAATTTTCAAAGCTCTGTCAAAAAGGAAGTTGATAACACAGAGCAACAAAAAATTTACAACATACAAAATACAACTCATTACCAGAAAGCAGCATTCAGGCACAGAGAAGAATTCTGAGAAGAAAAACATCAAACGGAATGATGGAAGGGCAAGTGCATTTTAATATACCGTATATTTTCGATTATAAGTCGGTTCGATTATAAGTCGGAAGGTCTTTTCCTGAAGAAAAACTTTGTATTTAGCGTTGATCACGATTATAAGTCGGTCGGAGATCGTTGTCAAGTTGTGTACCAAAACTTCAACATGAAATCGCTATAATTTATTAAATGGCGTACATTGGAATAAAAGAATGTCTTCTACATGAGATAAATGCTGCGTGTGAAGCATTTTACATGTGCTAAGAGCAGCTTATTCACGTTTCTAGCCAAGACATCGTATTAAGGGGGAATAACTGAAGTTTGTTTACTTATATCGTACGACCAAATACCCAAAGATATGATAAACGAAATGAGATCAAAAGTACGTGTTTCCAATATTAAAAATTTTTACAGCCGGTCTAAAATTAGTATTAAAATATAAATTATTTCTTTTATATGGAATTAAAGTTAAAAAAATTATAAACAGTATTGGAAATGTCACATAGGATACGATATGACATTCCTAGGAGAAAGGTGTTAGTTATTGTCAGTTTTCGGTAATTAGTGAAATCAACTTAGTACACAAACAGTGAAACGTAAATACACATAAAGTACCTCCATGATGCTGAAATGAAAACATCGTGAATTTAGTAAGAAAACAACTAAAAAATGCTTATTTCTTTTATTAAAAGTAATAAATAATGTGTCAATAGAACCAGATGATTGTTGAATANAAAAAATCCCATCGAAATCGGATAAAAAATAAAAATTTTCCACACGGACCAAATTTTGGCGCAATAAATTCTATTTTTAGAATTTGTGACATTGACCTTTGACCTACTGAGCCCAAAATCAATTGTGTTCTTTCCCTTCCCAATTCCTTCCATCTGTAAAAGTTTTGTTTCAATCGGGCAAGGGATACTCAAGTTATCATACGGAAACGACTTCCGGAATGACAGAATTCCTTTTACCTGAAAAACGGTACAAGATGAAAAAAAAATGTTTGGGGAGAGTTTTATTGCATTTTTCACGAGGAAGCATTTGCAAAAAACCCCATCAAAATCCGATGAAAAAT
>MJUU01010008.1:29689-46340 GCA_002080025.1 Modiolus philippinarum | reverse complement strand
ACCAAATTTTGGTGCAATAAATTCTATTTTTAGAAATTGTGACCTTGACCTTTGACCTACTGACCCCAAAATCAATAGGGTTCTTGCCCTTCCCTATTCCTTCCATCTGTATAAGTTTTGTTTCAATCGGGCAAGGGATACTCAAGTTATCATCCGGAAACTACATCCGGAATGACGGAATGACGGAAAGGCGAATTCTATAGTCCCCCGCTTTCGCGAAAGGTGGGGGACAAAAATGATTCACTCTGCTACATTTATCTATGTGGTTCTTTTCCTCAACAATCTACCTCTGTAAACCTCAAATTCATAATTGAGTTCCTTGAACATAAAGTTACAGGAATTGTCAGGCTAACCACACCCAAACCCCAAACTCTTAGCAAATTTTCAAAGCTCTGTCAAACAGGAAGTTGATAACACAGAGCAACAAAAAACTTACAACATACAAAATACAACTCATTACCAGAAAGCAGCATTCAGGCACAGAGAAGAATTCTGAGAAGAAAAACATCAAACGGAATGATGGAAGGGCAAGTGCATTTTAATATACCCCTCAATTATAATTATCAAATGAGGATATAAATATTCAGGGTTTCTTTAAATTATTCAATCATGCAGTGTTCCAGCTAGGATTTAAAAGGGGCAGGGCGCCAGTCCTGAAATGGGCAGTTTAGCGCGCTGACTGAAATAGGAAATGGGCATTTATGTGCGATGATCGTTAATTTAAAAGGCGTACAAAACACTATCTTTTATTGTATTAGCAATATACATTCATATATATTTATAATATGAGGGGGCAAGACCTTTTCAGTTAATGTGTTGTGGGCATTTTCAGCTGGTTGTTAACTGTTTTGGAGAAAATTTAAGATTGTTAGCCTGTTAAAGAAACCCCTCCTGCCTTCTTATATGTGCTGGTAATATGTTAGTAGTGTAACCATGTTACTTTTGAGATAGATCAAGAATTAAGTTCTGTTCCATTGTCATTTATTTTCTCAAGGTACATTAATTTCCAAAAAAAAGCTGTAGGGTTAAACCACAAGGCAATCAGAGCATTTTTTATGCAGATGCCATTTTACTCAAATGTTTATTTAAACTTTTTATATCATTACATGGAAAGGACACTTAAGTGGTAATTGGTAATTCAAAAGGTGTATCATAATGTAACTGAATTATTTTTAAGATAAATTAAGAATGCTTTTTGTGACATTGGCTATTATGTCATTAGAAATTGTACCAACTTCCAATGGAAACTTGTACTATATTTACAGGCAAGTTATTTTCCCATTAGAAAAGTTGAATTGAAAAATTATATTATAAAATGAAGTCAATATGATTTAGCTAATAAAAAGAAAAAATATTTGCAAATTATTAAAAATTATGTTTGTTGTTGTTTGCTTCATGTTTGAAATTGAAGCAGAATAATTTTTTACTATCAATCAAATTTAGAAAAATGCTGTATGGCTGTAAAAAGGGGAATAAAATTGGAATATTTCAGACGAAAAATTAAAGGGAAATAACTCAAGGCCACAACCACGTGTGGTAAATAAAAAAATATTTAGAACAGGGTAAATTATTTTGCATTGAGATGTTCTACTTCATTTAAGAATTGTAAAAAAAAACAAAAGAATTTTATATGCAAAGTATAACTCATTTACTGCACGTGACAGAAAGAGTTACAGGTAAGCACAGGTAAATGGCTGACATTTTAAATTGCCGATGGAGTTAATTAACGGCTCAGGTAATTCTTTAATTGACAGGAAAGGTGTAATAAAGTTATTAATTGGGCAATTACCATAAAGTGACAGGTCTATCAGCTGTTGCAACTATTTAAACACTAATTGCTGAGGCCATAAATAGATAATTGATTTACTTATGTTTGCCGATTTGTAACTTTCAAAATGACCACATACGATCTTGAAGTAAAGGATAAGGACAGAAAGGGTGATGATAAGGGCATGAAGGGCACTGCAAAAGGCATCAGGGGCACTGAAAGGGCATCAGGGGCGCTGCAAAGGGCACCAAGGGCGCGGCGCCCTTCTAAAATGGGCTAGCGGGAACACTGATCATGATATATTATGTATTACATTATTACTTATTTTCTCGAATTTGTTTGTTTGTTTTTGTTTTTTGTTTGTTTTTTTTTGTTTTTTGTTTTGTTTTTTGCTTTTTTGATTGTCTGACATATTTATTATCTAAGTACTGGTATGATAGATTATTCAATAAATCTCAAAATTACATTTTCATAAAGAGTCTTTATGGAATAGACCTAATGCCATTTATATAAAGAATTTAGGCCTCCATGATCATAATGAATTCAAAATTATTGCAAAATAACATTTATATCTGAAATTGAAATCAGACAATTGTAGCAAAGACAGTGGCTCATAAATCTTTCTAAAATATATAACATTTTGTACCTGTGCTATAATTCTGTCTAGTAGGTCTCTGTCCTGGTTGTTAACTTGGCCTTTTTTAATTGGTGTTTCTGCCTGGAAACTTCTTGCAAAACATTTTGTATCCTGCAAAAAATAACTTGATAGGATAAGAATAACACCAGATGATTCTGTAAACAACAAAGCAAAGGAGCAAACAGTAGATTTCTTTCAAGAACATCACAGATATTCTATTTCGTCTCAAAATTCAAATTTGACTTACCAGTATCTTTTTATATATATTATTTTGTTATGGGGTTATTAGTTTTTGATCAGTTATGATAGCGAGAATTGATCACTACACCGTTTGAATCTTATATCCACAATGATTTAGTTTTCAGCATTTTCAAACTTCCACAGTAATGTACCGACATGGTATAGATGTTTTTTGTGAATCATGATGTATTTTCTGTAGCTTTATTCAACTTTTCAAAGTGATATTTGCTTTATTTTGCACTTAAATGTGTATGCAAAAGGGTGCATCTCACTGTAATCATTATAACGTTTTTATCAATTCTTAGTGGTTGCCTTTGGGTTATCCAGTATCAAAACTTCTTAACTAAAACTTACCACCATAAACAGAAAATAACCAATGCTAATACTGGCATAAACAACTAATTAAAGAACCTTAGTGAGCAAGCTCACATACCCCACACCTCCACATATCAGAAAATCCTGCATTTGTGAACTAAAAATATATCCTATAAGCAATATTATACATAACAAGAGGCTCCCAAGAGCCTATACTGCTCACCTGGGCCATGGCTGACACAATTAGTCAAAATAATCCAAATGTTTAAGGGTCTCAATTTCAAGTTTGTTGATAGACATTGATGTTATATGATCCAAAATTAAACTATGCATGTTCCCCAGCTATTTTTGATGGGGCGTAGACTGACTGTCACCTTCTTGAAGAAGACCATCTAAGCATCATTGTGCCTCACTTTGGTTCCAATTGGCCTAGTATTTTTAGAGGAGATCTTTAAATGATTTCCAATGGGGTCCAATGTTAAACTGTTCACCGCTGACTGCCATCTTGGATGCTATGTGGATATGCTGGACACATTTTATGCAGGGGACCAAGAAAGGATCACTGTGATCAAGTATGATTCCAATTGGCCAAGTGCTTTCAGAGGAGAACATCTTTGAATATGTTTCCCTATAGGGTCCAATGTTTAAACCATGTTCCCCTTTCATTCACCATCCCCATCTTGAATAAGATGTGGACTTGCCAAACACATTTTTTAAAAGGGACCAACTACAGGACCATTGTGAGTAAGTTTGGTTCCAATTGGCCCAGTATTTTCAAAGGAGATTTTTGCAATATTGTCCAAGTTTTGACAAAGTTCCCCACTGGGAGGCCATCTTGCCTGACACAATTTTTCAAGGGGACCACCCAAGGACTACTGTGACCAAGTTAGGTTCCAATCGCCTCAGTGGTTTCAGAGAAGAAGATCTTTGAATGCTTTCCCATAGGGTCCAATGTTAAAACTGTGTTCCCTGCTGACGGCCATCTTGAATATGATACAGACTTGCCAGACATTTCTTTTAAAAAGGACCATCGTGACCAAGTTTGGTTCCAATTGGCCCAGTAGTTTCAGAGATCTTGGAATATAGGGTCCATTTTTCGACAAAGATCCAACTGGCAGCCATCTTGGATGGAGTGTTGACTTGCCGAACACATTTTTAAAGGGGACCACCTAAGGACTATTGTGACCAAGTTTGGTTCCAATTGGCCCAGCAGTTTCAGAGAAGACGTTTGAGTGAAAAGTATATAACTGACGGACCCAAGACATAGTGATGGCAAAAACTCACCATGGCATAACCATGTTAGTAGTAGAGTCCATTCAGACTATGAAGACAAAAAACTTCTACTACAGCTGGGAAAGATATTTCAACTGAAGGCAAACATTGACCAATGTAGGACACAATATACATTTATATACTCAAATTATTACATTGTGAAATAAGTAAAGATTATGGAAGTATTTTTGCAAAAAATTGTAAAAATTTGTATAAAAACACTTTTTTTACTCTTGATTATGTAACAAATAATTGTTTTTAATAAAATGATAGCAAGGAATTTCTCTTAAACTTAAAAGAGAAAAGTAAACCAAAGAAGATTTGAAAACAGTCAGATTTTAAAGGCAAATTACCCAGGACAAGATGATACTTGCTGTTTTAGCTGAAAATAGTCTAAGTCCAATAACTCCCATAAAAATTATCCGATCAATTAGGCAGTATAGTATGCACATCTACACATCATGACCAACAATCCTACCAAATATGAAAGCAATCCATTAAGCGGTTTCAGAGGAGTTGCAGTGACAAGATGATACTTAATGTTTTAGCTGAAAATAGTCCAAGTCAAATAACTCTCATAAAAATAATCCGATCAATAAGGCAGTAAAGTATGCACATCTACATATCATGACCAACAATCCTACCAAATATGAAAGCAATCCATTGAGCAGTTTCATAGGAGTTGCAGTGACAAGATGATACTTTGGTATTTTAATTGAAAATAGTCTATCTCCAATAGCTCCCACAAAAATTATCCGATCAATATGGCGGTATAGTATGCACATCTACACATCATGACCAACAATCTTACCAATTATGAAAGCAATCCGTCAAGCGGTTACAGAGGAGTTGCAGTGACAAGAACAGGACTGACAGACGGACAGACGAACTGACGGATGCACGGACAGACGGACGGACCAGTCAAAAACATTATACCCTCTGCAACTTCGTTGCGTGGGGTATAATAATTCCCTTGTTCTTAATATTGAATGTTGTCCCAGAAACATATGCTTGACTTACATTTATAGTTTTGACAACTTCCTGTACTTTCTCTGTGACTAGAAGACGTCTTGTTAAATAACCTTTAACACAAGCTGACAGTCTGTCAAAACATGGCTGTAACCTAGGATCAAATGCCTGAAATGGTAGAGAAATATTTCAGTATATCTTTAAATTAATGAATTGCAAAGGGAATACTATATGTAAGAGTTCTAAATTACTGAATCATCCCTAATAATTCATACCACTAGTACGTCTTTTTTTTCACATACCATAGTTCCATAATTTTATGAATTAAACTTTGAAAATGTTCTGTACTATTTTCAATAGCTACTTAGGAACAAACTGTGGTCACTTGTGATATGTTACTGTCCTTCAAGCATAAGCTTGGACCAATTTTATTGGCCATTTGGCTACCAATTCTACACATAGACAACTAAATTGTTCCTAAAAAAAACTGTAGAATTGGTTTTATTTATTGTCCATTGTGTATGACCTTACCGGTCTACTAGTTCCTATTGTGTAACCAATTTAACAATTTGAGTAAGCTGTACTTTTTATTTTTTTGAGCAACTGGTATTGCCTGACTACAACATAGATTGGAAAAAGTTTTTGGTGGGTTGCTTTTGTTAACTAATCAACACAATCAGGATACTTTTGAATTGTCCAACAATACTATTGTATATCAATCTGTTATGGCCTGGGGAGGTTTTACCTTGATCTGTTGATGAAAATAGGGACTATAAATAGTTTACATTTAATGAAAAAATATTGTACTTTATTAAAATTCTTAAAAATACATAATTCAAAAATAAATATTGCAGTATAAATAAAGGGAATTTGAATTAATTGTCATTTTTTTCTTTCATTAATCAAATAGATTTATCTTTCTATAAGGTAATACTTTATCAAGGTAAAACCTCCCCAGGCCATAACAGATTGATATTTTTAATTTTGCAAAGACTTTGTATTGTTTTTATGTAAATAGTTTATGTATAAAAGTTTAAGTACATTATATTTACTCTAACAAATTTTGATATGCCCACAAAGAATTAATCATGCATAACATTTTGAGGGGGAAAATGTGAAAAACACTGTTTTATTGATGGGAGATAATTTTGGGGGAAATATAACTTCTCTTAGTAAATTTATTACCTCCCATGGCTAAATTACTGATTTGATGTTTGATACCAAAATAATGCTAAAAATGATTTACAGTGTCTCTTAAAGTACATGAAGTAACCATAAATAAAAATGTTAATCTGATTATACATGAGAAAACAAAAAATTTCACAATTTAAGAGTTTATTTGAAATAATCAAAAACATGAATTCACCTCTGTAATAATGAAGAATCCAGTTTATAAATGATCAAACTGAAACATAGTTCATCACCTAACACTAACTGAGGCAAGTATCAACTGATCAATTTAGCCAGTTCTACAGTTTGTCAACAGCAATTTATTTGTCAATCTGTAGAATTTGTAGCCAAATGGCCAATAAAATTGGTCTTTGATTGCTCTTGAAAGACTATAAAAGTCTAAATGAAATCTATCTTGAATTGTATGCATGTGAGCATAAATAGAACTATTAATATTGTATAATATTTGTATTTAAAATCTGCTGTAAAATGTAAGAAACAGAGCATAACTAATGAATGTGTGATAGGTACTGTGAAACCACTTTTTGACAAGCGATTCATATTTGCCAAATTTGACAAAAAAATCCCAAAATGAAACTGTCACAAGAAACTCTCAACTTAATTATAGAAGAATGAACTGAGACATAAATAAATTGCTATAAAATTCACCCAAGTAAGCATTCATGGAAGTAAGTCATCATGAAAAATGACCGATTTAAAGTGACTGCCTCATTATAATGTAAACATTGTGCCTAGTGTCACACTCATCTAGACATATATTATGGCATGCTAGCTCCGTAATTAGCATACTTATACCAAACTTGTTTCATGAAAATTTAGTTATATTTACCGATTCAGGAAATGCAACTGTTGAACTTGTCCATGCTGGATGTATTTCCTTGACGGGTGAATGCATTACAGGTTTATATGATTTGGGTGATGGTGTCGAGTGGTTAAACTTCAGTGACTGTTTAGGCGTGACCTTACTAAATGTACTGATATCAGATTCGTTGTCACGATCCTTTGGATTGAAGTAGAGACTAGGACTAGAAATGTAGGAAAACTTTTGCTGTGTAGGATGACCAGATGGCATTTGCTGAAATGAAACAAAAGACATATTGAGGCTAGTTCATATTATAACAAAAGTGATGTAACTCATTTTGCTGCATTATGTAACATAAACTTAGATCTACTTTTTCTGGTTTGACCTGTTTTAACTTATTTATCTATTGTGTATGTTCGATTTTTTTCAATTGGCCTCTTGTCTGTGTACTTTCTCTCTCTCTCTTTCTTTTTTCTTTTTTATTGTCTTTTTTTTTAATTCTTATTTTTCGCTTTTTTTGGGGTTTTTTTTGGGTTTTTTTTGGAGGGGGAGGAATATATACAATCACACATGTAATTATTTCCCTACAAGTTGTAAAAGCTTTTTTGTCATTAAAACTGCTTTATTGTATATTCAATCCTTGAAAAATCATGCCTACGTTTGTTACTATGTATTAATTGGATATCTTTATCAAACTGTAAATATTGGGCGACTTTAAACATACAGTTATGAAATATCAGTATTACAAGTATAACCTGTTAATAGTTGGTAACTTTAAACATCCATTAAATATTATTTCTAGTTTAAATAAAAGTGAAAATATGTGAATGTAACTTTTCCATTCCTCAATGTGCCATTTCAAAAACTTAGGAATTACGGGCAACCTAATTATAATAAATGAAATATTGGTGTATGTACAATGATTTATTTGGACAAAAGTAATATGTTATTTAATGTTTAGGTCAATCAAAGAATTTTGGTGTATATGTTTGAAAATATAAACGAAGATGCCATCATTCCTGAAGTAGCAAATTAGCAAACCAGTATGCCTCACCTTTAAACTTAACTGTTTCATACATAGGAATTAAACACCAATTACTTCCCTTGATAAAAAACATATACTAGTAACAACCTCTATAAATAAAAATTTATGTTCATTTCACCTTGACAATTATTTATTATATTCATATAATGTAGCCAAAAATGTTCAGTGTTTGGTGAAAATTAGTCATACCTGTGAGTAGACAGGCTGGTTTATATTCTCTGGTATATTGGATATCATTGATGTGTTTTGAAGGTTGCCATTCCTAGTTGTTGCATGAGTATATCCATTTACCGCTGCCGACTGCTGGATGTATCCTGATGCTGTGGGCACATATCCCGATGTTGTCACATGACCAGTAGGGACAGATGTATTTGGAACATATCTATTTGAAGAAGTAGTTGGTATAAATGGATGTTGTGAACTCACAGACACAAAACTGTTACCAGGATTAAATGGAACACGGTTGGTATTTACAGGAATATTTTGAGAATATTTATCAGGCAAATCATTAAAGCTACTAACTGATGTATTTTGAAAATTGTCTATAGAGAACTGACTTAAATTATTTGGCTCTGAAAATGAGGAAAACATTTCTTGTTGTTCACGTAAATGTTTGTGATGAGTTTCAATTTCGTTCTGTAATTTCATTTGTTCACGTCTTTGATTCACAAATAGTTCTTCTAACTGTTGTTTTTGTTGCTCTATTAAATGTTGACGAATTTTATGAAAATGATCAGCTTGGATTTTCAACATTTCTTCCTCAGACAATGACTCCATAGATTGAAGGGTTTCGGTAAATGATTGTACAGCAGCAGCGATATCATACTGTCCTAACCTAGTGTTTTGATTATTCTGGGGACTGGTTTCCAATACATTTTGAGCTGAATGATTTTGAACTTGAGACAGGTAACGCTGAATGTGTTCAGCTTTTGCACTTTGTTCAGCAGATTGAGGTGTTGGTATGTTTATATCATTTTGTGAAACAGATACAGGTTCAAGGCTTTCAGGGCCTATATTCATTCTTGTTGCACCATTACTAGGACCTGAATACTGTTGTCCTATAAGCTGTGTATTCAATAAAGCCTCACTGGGTTGTTCAAGGGTGTAAGATCCATGCCTGACATGTCTAGAAAATTGTCTTGATTCGATTTTTGGTGAATTTTCTTTTCCATCTGTTATAGGGGAGTTAACAGATACTGCAGTCATTCCTTGAGACAAATGATTTGATTGGCTAACATCACCAATCAGATGACCTGAACTACCAGTCACAGCTGATGTCACTTTCATTACTTTTTCTAAATCAGTTTTGTTTGCATCTGAATATATGTCATTTTTAAAATATGACCTTTGACCCTGTAAAACATTTTCCTGACTTTCTTTCAAAGTACTTCCCTGTGACCTATCATCTGATTCATTTGAACGTTTTCCAGTCAACATGAATATATTTCCATATGTTTGATCACAATTCTTGTTCAATTCATTTTCCAGTAATTTTAGTTTATCAGGTACATCTGGATACCTGTTTTGAAAAATGTTTTCATTTTCTTTGTCCGAGGTATTGTGTTCAATTTCTGCTGTATAAACATGAAATGGAACCTCTTGATCTTTGAAAAATGTTTTTGGTGCACTGCCGGGAGATTCCTCTGGACTTAGAGCCACTTTACTCAACATTGAACCAGGCTGGCCTGGAACTAAACTAGTAAATGGCTGAGATGTGTTAGCCTGGGGTACTCCTGTCCCCAGGCTGTTTGTGTTTTTTGGCACTGATTTTCCATACTGGTCTTGATTCTGAATCTCAGAAGAGTAAGATGACCCTGTGTTTCCTTTCAACTCCACACTATTAGAAGGTGTTATGTCCATTTTTCTGACGGAAATTTTGTCTTCCACAGACTGACTAGCACTAGTGCTTATTTCTGTAATGAATGAAGAGAAGTGCACAGTATTTTTTAACCCTTTTGGACTCATTCGTTTTGCTGGAGTTGTTCCAACTGAACCTACAGAACTAATTACTGAAGAATTTATACCGGACTGGTTTAAACCAGTTTCTTCAGGTAAAGAAGGAGGAGGGAAAAACTTAGGCTTTTTGTCATCCTCTGGTGCTTTCTTTTTATCAGTTGGTTGTTTAACATTGTTTTCAGTTGATGAACTGCTAGACGTAGAATTCAATGTTCCACCTGTATCTTGAAGATTCAAACACTTAGACAGTTTGGCAAGAACTTGACCTATTTGTTGTTGCTTAACAGAGGTCAATGGTAAACCGCTGAATTCATGTGGTAAAGAATTGCAATCGTCTAATGAAGGCAAATCATTTAAAGACTGAGGTTCATCTGTTTTTTGCTCATTTTGAACAGGTGTAGATTTTGAACTTTCCTTTGACAAACTTTCTTTGCCTGATGGAGACATTTTTTTAGCATCTTTCCTTGGTTTTGGAACAGGTTTTTCTTTTCTTTGTGCTTCAATGACCTCTTTTTTGAATTTCTCTTTATCAATATCAGGTGAATATTTTGACGTGGATAATTCAGGATTACTTCCTGCATGACGTTGCTGATTTTTGAGTCTATGAATCTGAGGGGTTCTTAAAATTGGATCCTCTGGAGATAAAACAAAACCTTGACTTTCTTCAACTTCATTTCTGCTAACATCAGGATCAGAAGCACTATGTTGATTAGATTTTTGCCATGCAGATTTACTTTTCCTCTTACGGGTATTTCGAGATATTCCACTTTCTGATTTACATGATATAGAATTATCATCATCAAAGTCTCTTAAATCAGGATTGGAAAATGAAATTCTTCCGACTAACAACATGTTAGATCTCCTTGCTTGAAGCTCTGTCATTTTTGTGGACGGAGGTTTTGGAAGTGGAAAAGATGGTGTTCCTGGAATTTTGGCTGGATTTGGTAATGAAGACATTGAACTAGATTTCTTCAAATTTGATAAGGCTTTGCCCTGAGCTTTAGATGTGGGTTTTGGTTTCCCTTTTTGTTGTGATTTCTTTGTATTTTGTACAGGAGCAGGAATTTTTGTTCGTTGCTCTTTAATCATTTTTTCTGATTTGCTCACAGGAGTCTGATTATGACTTGCTGTACTTTTTTCTTTTGAAGGTATTGGTTTAGTTTTTTCAACTGACATTGCCTTTTTGTCAAAATTTTGAGAAGTTTCTTTGTTCTTGTTGGTTTTTATTGTTTGTGGCTTTCCTCCAGGAGACTTTGAACTATTAACACTTTCTGGAGACCATTTGGAAGATACATCAGTACTGCTGTCATCAAATGAGTCAGATAGTCTGTTACTCTGTTTCTCCTGAAATTGAATGCAAAATATGAAATAAATGGTCTAACTGCTTTTTTGAATTTTTTTTTCAAATCATCTGTTACTATGGAAAAAAAACTGTTAAATGCACTTTTGATTTTGGTCACATTTTTGTGTTTATATGTAGTTCACAAATAAAAACTAAACTTTAACCCTATCAGGAATAAGAATGTATAATAATCTGGAAAATAATACATGATTTACTACAATCAAACATATATAAGATAATAAAAGACACAATTTTTCAAAAATCAATGCACAATTTCATCAATTCCATGCATATGAAAGCTGTGTATGACAAAAAGCACTTATTAAACCAAGACAAACCTTAAATATATGTTGCTACTGTTTAACACAAAAATATGCACACTTGTTATCAGTGTAGTAAAAACAACTATGTGTGTGTGATGTGAGTTTTGCTGTGTGAATTGTGACATTTATACGAAAAACGATTCAAGATATTAAGTGCTTTCCCCAGGATTATTCATCACAATCTGTATCTTGCATTTATTATAAACTAGTTCATACTTGCTTTCATATTTTTGTAAATACTGTTTTTGAATGTGTATTACCATGATTACATGCATGGTTTTATCTCAAGAAACCCTCTTATCTATGACGAATTCAAAAGAAGCAAACTGATAGAAATTTTGACGCATACTAACAATGGAAATGAAAATAAACTCTTGGTTATGTTGATGTTTCTTTTTACATTAAAATGCTTAATACACACAAAAACCACACATAACAAGAATTCACAAAAGCTTACAATTACAAATACTCCAAATATCTTTCAAGAAAAAAATTGTGATATTTGGCATCTTCAAAAAATCTAGGGAAGTATCAAAGTGAAGAAACAATTGAGATTTATTTATTCTCCCGTGTTTACGAGATCTTAAAAATATTCCAGCACTGAAGTTTGAACACTGAATCCTAGACAGAAGAACATAAGCTGGGCAAAACTTTCAGAATCTGAAATGATAACATTTCACTTTGGCTGTACCATATAAAAACACATAGTTACTGACTTTAAAACAAAGCTTAAGTACTTCAGTAATGTCAAAAGATGTAACAATACCTAATATTTCTAAAAATAACTAATAATGCCAAATTAGGAAAATACTTTAAAATCATTTCACTGAGTTAATTCATTCTTATGAAAAAGATGCCACAAATTTATCATTTATGTTCTGCAAGACCTGAAAAGACTGAATGTAATCTGTACAATAGACTATTTCCAATGTTCATGATGTTCTAGGGAAAACACTTCAGATAAAATGAAAAGAAAAAACATAGGTAATCAACGATTACAAAGTTCGCCTCGTTATGGCAAATGGACACAGAAACCCAATTTGGCCAAAGTGCTGATTTACCATCCCTAATGCATATATACAAAGGCTAGATGATCTTACCATGTACAGTAACTGAATTCGAACATAAACTTGAATGTAAGTCAATCATGCAGAAAATGTATGTCAAAGTGACCTAATTTTGCTTGCATGCTGACCAGATGCATGCACATGCAAGGTTAGATGATCCTATCATGTACAGTTACTGAGATATCAACATAAACTTGAATGAAAGTTACTTATGTGGAAAATATAGGTCAAAGTGACATTATTTTGCCTGGATGCTGACCTATCGCCAAAGATGCATGCACATGCAAGGTTAGATGATCCTACCATGTACAGTGACTGAGATCTGAACTCTGACGTAAACTTGAATGTAAGTCACTCAAGCAGAAAATATAGGTCAAAGTGACCTAATTTTCCAGAAATGCTGACCTATCCCCAAAGATGCATGCACATGCAAGGATAGATGATCGTACCATGTACAGTGACTGAGATCTGAACTCGGACGTAAACTTTACGTAAGTCACTCAAGCGGAAAATATAGGTCAAAGTGACCTAATTTTGCATGGATGCTGACCTACCGTCAAAGTTGCATGCACATGCAAGGATAGATGATCGTACCATGTACAGTGACTGAGATCTGAACTCGGACGTAAACTTGAATGTAAGTCACTCAAGCGGAAAATATAGGTCAAAGAGACCTAATTTTCTTAGAGGCTGTGAGATAGCCCAAGATGCATCTGCACACAAAGTTTGATGACCCTACCCTTCATAGTTGCAGAGATATATGCCCAAATGGGACGTAGACGTAGACGTAGACGTAGACATAGACGTAGACGTAGACGCGGACGCGGACGAGGATGCCGGGGGTACACCAATAGTCCCCCTCAACTTCGTTGAGGTTCCTTAGATCTGAACTCGGACGTAAACTTGAATGTAAGTCGATCATGCGGAAAATATAGGTCAAAGTGACCTAATTTTGCCTGGATGCTGACCTACCCCCAAAGATGCATGCACATGCAAGGTTAGATGATTCTACCATGTACAGTTACTGAGATATCAACTCGGACCTAAAATTAAATGAAAGCCAGTCAAGTGGAAAATATAGGTCAAAGAGACCTAATTTTCTTAGAGGCTGTGAGATAGCCCAAGATGCATCTGCACACAAAGTTTGATGGAGAGATATATGCCCAAATGCGGACGCGGACGTAGACGTAGACGTAGACGTAGACATAGACGTAGACGCGGACGCGGAAGAGGACGCCGGGGGTACACCAATAGTCCCCCTCAACTTCGTTGAGGCGAACTAATAATGTAACAATACCTAATATTTCTAAAAATAACTTAAAAATTAGGAAAATACCTTCAAATCTTTTTACTCTTATGAAAAGATGCCAAAAATTAATAATTTATGTTCTGCAAGACCTTGAAATAC
This sequence comes from Modiolus philippinarum, assembly GCA_002080025.1. Lineage (NCBI taxonomy): Eukaryota > Metazoa > Mollusca > Bivalvia > Mytilida > Modiolidae > Modiolus > Modiolus philippinarum. The sequence goes on along the minus strand of MJUU01010008.1, from coordinate 32,005 downwards.
TGAATGTAATTTGTACAATAGACTATTTCCAATGTTCTGGGGAAAACACTTCAGATAAAATGAAATGAAAAGCTATTGGATAACATACAAATAAAATACATATGAAGGAATGTATTTAAAAATAATAAAAGTCGAAACAAAAACTTTGGTTACACTACAAAAATGAAGAAATAACTAAATGGTCAGAAATCTTTGGTTCATATTATGAAAAGAAATCAGTATAAAGGAAAAACAAGATCAGGTTACTACCGGTACATGAAACCTTTAATCTTACTTTAAATTTTATGTAACGAAATTTATTAGGCCACTTTGACAAAATTTATAGATTTTCATCCTTGTCCATCCTATAGAAATAGCATGTCCTAGTTCATTCTACTTATTTGAGAAAATTTTACAATTTTCAAAATCTCTCATATCTGAGTCTGATATACACAAATCAGTGAAAACTAGATTTTACTGAAGAATAATGAGAAAACACTAGTGCATTCATATTATGCCATACACAGATTTTGTCAGGCATGACAACCTAGTTAGACATTTTGTTTGGTTTTATCCATTTTTAAAATTTTTGAAATTGTGGATTTCTTATGTTTGTGTCCTAGTGCTGCTGATGAGGGATTAATTTCCGATATGGCCATACAGCTCATTAAAATTAAATGCAGTTGGAGCTTATATATGTGTTATGGTCTCATGTTCATTTACTCCATATCATTTTGTAAAATATTCAGACAGCAGGAACTGCATTAACAACTATTTCCGCAAATTAAATCAAAGTCCCAAAGGGACTGGTGGATTAGTGTCTATGATGGCAATGATCAGTATCTAATATATTGAAATTTTATGTACACTGTCCAATAGTGTCCATGTATGATATGAATAATTGCCTGTCTATGTCGTGCATAATTACTCATTTTTTACTATGGGTCTAATTATAATGATGATATCAAAACCAAGAAAGGTACAAAAAAAACATGTTTTGCTCATCAAGAAAATTAACATGCCTTTCTGACAGTCAGCAATTATTTACTGGTGGCCATCTTCATTTGATCACACCAGCCAATCAATGGCAATCAAACCATTAGAGACAAATATTCAAAGGATTTTGATTTTATACCAAAATCCTATTATGGGTTCCCTGCTGTACACTCAACATAGACTAAACAATGACAGCACCATCTTGATCAAGTACAGTTTGAAATTTAATTCTAAAGAAGAGACCTGAATGAAAGGTTTGTGAATGTTGACAAGACGCAAAAGCTGACATGACATGAGCAGCAATACCCTGCTCTTTATCAAGAAACACACGAAGACATGAAAATGATGATCTGTGCCAAGTTCTTTGTGCAACAATGCATCTCAATTCGCGCTATGATATACATTCTCATGCAATTGAAAAATGACTGTTATGCATTGTAAATACTCAAATGACATTATCTCAATTTTTGTTTGACCAAACTCTGATCAACTGCAATTAACACGCAACAACCCGGACTGAACATTGTTGGACGAAAGGCAATCAACAGATCAACACCATTGCCTGATCCTATTTCAAATTTAGTCATTGTTGCAAAATATCGTCTGTTTCGGAATATGCACCTTGACAACTGTTTCCAGGTAATACTTTGTATTTACCGATGTACGACTTCTTCAGTATTTTGTTTTGAGTCGGCCATTGTAGATGTATACCGAACGCGGACCTCGGAGAAGACACATAATGGCAATCGCAACAAGTATAATGGAACAGCCAATGTGGAACAGCCGTACTTTTCCATTCATTGATAACTAGAAATGTAAACAAACATTACGTCTTCCGTAGATTGTAAATAATGGACTGTTGTTCTCGACGGGTACTGAATTTGATTTTTTATTTCCAATGCGTTGTTCTTTTATGATTTATTTCAAAACAGCCACATCGTTTTATTGACGGTTCAGGGAAGTACGTTTACGCCATTCATACTGTACAAATGTAAATACATGCATCGGTCTTCCATATTCATACATCTACACACAAAATTTTATCAATGGGAAATTCATTCGGTGATTAATTAACGAATTCGGGCACCATTTAAGTGTTGAAAAGTTCGGGCAATCAAATTAATGTTCAATGAAAATAGACTATTGAGTGTCAGAGTTTTTATGAGATCAGAAAGATGTGTACGAGGTTTCCTGAAAAGGATTCTTTTAGCATGGGTATGATCACTAATGTTTGATTGCGTGAGGTTGGTCACCCAGGGTCATAACATAGGATAGAATTCTATCCTTTGGATAGACACTAATCCAAAAAAAAAAAAAAAACCATCCATCCATTTTTTTTTT
>MJUU01010008.1:12453-24206 GCA_002080025.1 Modiolus philippinarum | reverse complement strand
CCCCCCCCCTTTTTCCAGAAAATATTAAGACAAATTATGTCCCCTTCAAAATTTCGGAGAGCAACATATTACTTCATGCACATCTTGAGTGAAATACAACTACCGTGTAACATTTCATCAAAATCTGAGTACATGTACCCATTTAAGAGAACATGCATGCGCTGACAAAGTTCATTCCCCTTTTTAAAATGAGAGTCATTCCTTGACAAAAATGACAAAACTGTTATTTTAAAATGCACATACCAAACATAATGTTAATATTTCATTTTGTGCTAAAAATATATACAGTGGAACCTGTCTAATCCAACACAGAATTAGACCCAACTACAGCTGTCCCTGAATGGCAGCCAGTTATATACCCCCCAATAACTAAACCCTGAATCAATATAGCAAGTGTAAATTAAAGTGTGCGTGGACACAATACAGTTGTGGACACTGAACAAGTGTGGACACACTACAAGTATTCACACAATGATATATCCTGCCCCTTTTTTTCCAGAAAATATTCAAAGATGAAATATTTCCCCTTTAAAATTTCGAGCAGCGACCATATAACTTCATGCATATCTTCAGGTGGTGTACTACAACTGTGTAACATTTCATCACAATCCAAACAGCCGTTTAGGAGAACATGCGCTGACGAAGTTCTTCCCCCCTTTTTTTCCAGAAAATATTCAAAGTCAAATTATCTCCCCTTCAAAATTTCAGACAGCAACCATAAAACATCACGCATATCTTCAGGTAAAGAGTACTACAACTGTATAACATTTCATTCTAAATCCAAGCAGCCGTTTAGGAGAACATTAACTGACAAAGTTCCCCCCCCCCTTTTTCCAGAAAACATTCAAAGTAAAATTATCTCCCCTTAAAAATTTCAGGCAGCAACCATGTTGCTTCATGCACATCTTCAGGTGGTGTATTACAACTGTGTAACATTTTATCAAATTCCAAGCAGCCGTTCAGGAGAACATGGGCTGACAAGGTTCGTTCCCCCTTTTTGACGGATAATATTCAAAGACGAATTATCTCCCCTTTAAAATTTCGGGCAGCAACCATATAACTTCATGCACATCTTCAGATGGAGTACTGCAACCTTGTAACATTTCATCAAAATCCAAGCAGCTGTTAAGGAGAACATGCGCTGACAAGGTACATGGATGGACAGACAGACGGACAGGGTGATTCCTATATACCCCCCAAACTTTGTTTGCAGGGGTATAAATATATGTCAGATTACACAAGATGTTATTGTACTTAAGTTAAGACAATTAAAAAAATGTCTTAGGGACCCCAAAATTATGTCAGATTTGACAGGATATCTGAATACACAGGTGTCGGCATACAAAGGTTCCACTATATACTGTTGTGGAATGAGTGAAAAACAGAGTGATTGCTGACAAAATGATGCACGTACATTAGGCACAGCTACAATACTGCATATAAGTAGCAGTATGGATATCACAGTTGGAAATAACACTCACTCATCAGGCAGGATAAAATTTGCAAAAATTTATACAAGTCATTAGAAAATATAGTGAATTGTTGAATTTTGGGCAATACATACCACTGGAGGCAATATCGGTATTCCATTAAATCTAATACAAGATGTAAAGTTTGTTGGTAACGGACTGTTCAGTGATGCTGACATCTCATCCAAGTTACGTCCCTGGGCTTCAAAATATTCTAATAAATCTCCCATAATGAAATCTAATGGGCTCTGAAAAATAGAGAGAGAAAAATTCTAACTAATGACAGGTTAAGTGAAATGGTACTTAATCTTGAATATTTAACCTTTCCAATATATGGTCATCTATGAATTAAAACATTAAAAAAAAAACACCAGTCATGTTCTTGTGTATCTTGTAGATTTAAAACTCTCCAGTGGTCAAGTCACTAACCTTTTAATAATATGAAAATGATCCTATTGGTAACTACATTGATGACTTTTAATTAACCACTGCAGAGAAAACTTTATAATGTGAAACAAGAGTTGAAAATTTACAAAAATCGGTAAACGAGAAGTAGTCTCCCAAAAGGTCTGAAAATGCATCCTAAAATATGGCATGACTATATATATATAAAGCTTATGACATTTTTTTTACCACTAGGGGTGTTTACTGATATTTTCTCTTTGCAATATTGTATGACAGATGTTTAACATCACTGGTAAAAAAATATTCTTGAATAATTTTCACATACAATAATAATATTTTCGAGTTCTATAAGCAAAAATATGGTCTCAGTGTATACTCTTTATATCAATACTATTTAAGTAAATAAATTTGATAGAATACTTAACACTTACAGAACGGTTCAGTACAATTCTATATACATCAACAGGATTCCTTAATCATTCATAACTCTGATTCTTTGACAACATAAAAACATAATCCACTCGATTTAAATGTTTCTTATGTGTCACCAAATTAAATGGCATCTATATATACATTCACAAACAACTAATATGTTTTACGTTTACTTATATGTTGATATTTGGAACGTATATATCAACCGAGTATGGACTGATGCCAAAATGAGATTTAATTTAGATGAGAAATGAATTATGAAATATCAATATCATATACAAAAATCTATCCTTTTATGCAGTTGTGAGTAACCTTATTTGCAACAGCTGGTGTGGAAAACCGCAATAGTTACACAGCAAATTATCAAAATCGTTGATTATGATCAAATTTCCTTGTTTTCTGTGCTTGCACAACAAATTAAATATGCTTTGGTAGTAACTGGACACCCCATCGATATAATTCATAATTAATACATTAGCTAAAGGTTGTAATATTCAATACTACCGGTACTAGTATTAGTGTTTACAATAAACTAAAGTCAAAGCAAGTAACTTATTATCGATCAGTAAAAAACAAAATATATATTAAAATGCATGATTGAAGTTGTTTTTATTCTAATATAGTCTTCTTCACATTGAAAAGTAAGGTCAAAACAGTGACCATTGTCCTTTTTTTCACAGAAGATAAGACCCAAGGATACCTTGTCAACCACTTCTCAGAGCTTATAATGATCCAATTATACGCAAGACATTTTTGTCAATAGGGCATGCACTGTCTATCATTCCTATGGTTATAGATTTGTAGAAATCTGTCAATGAATCAAATAATTCAAAACCAGAACAAGCCGCAGTTTTTGATTGATTGATTAGTTGGTGTTTAACGTCCAGTGAGCAATATTTCGGCTATATCAGGACAAGAACAAGTTAATCAATTAGAAAAAATGTAAGTAAAAGAAGAAAGTTATAAAGGTGGAAGGGACAACCAGGGGCAAAGAGTTTTGATTGCCACTGGAAAAGGGAAGACATGGACAGGGGCAGGATATTTAGCCTTCTATATGACATCTAATGTCTGCTGTGCTCACCTTAGGGAAATATAGTAGGGGTCTTGATATTAAATGGAGGGTGTCGTTTTTCACATAGTTAGGCTACAATGGTTCGTGGTCAGGCTTCTGTATTATGACCTGACTACCTTGCATCTAGGGCATTCCCCTATCACCCAACTGAGGGCACACCCAGAAGCTCTGTAGCTGGAGCCCCTGAAAACCAATTCAGGTGCTGAGCCAAGATTTTGAAAAAAAAAATCATTTAAAGTACACAATAAAGAACAACATTCTGTAAAAAAATATCAGGTTAATTAAGAAACTATACAAAATACCATCCTTACCATGGTTTTCAATGCACTAGGTAGACAACTTATTTGAAGATGCATCAAATTTTCCACTATCTTATGTGCAATCTTTCAAATTTAATACTTTTAGGTAAATTACTGTACATATCCAATCTAATTAACAGAATGGGTGTCTACTGCACTGGTCTTGATGTAAATCACATGAATGATGTAAATCACATGAATTATTGATGAACAAATCATAGAATCAATCCTAATGTTTTACATTGTACTGTGTAGTCTTATGTTCTTATAGACCGTTTGCCTAAAGTGGGTGTACTATAGTCCATAATCCTTTAACTTTGTGAACTTTACCCCAATGATAAATTTTTGATGTTTGATTGATTGATTGTTGTTTAAAGGTACATTCTTTCTTATTGAGACCCCAGCACACCAATGAAACCATAATGTACAATGCACTTCACAAAAATTGATCAAGTCTGAGTGAAGCATATGCATATCAAAACAATAATATACTTAGTACACTAGGCATCTTTTAATAATTGGTTGTTAAACTGAATCATCAAAGATGCAGCAATTACATAGACACCCATTAACATTTTGAAATAAAGACAGATGGACAGCAGAGAAATGCAAGACAAAAACAGCATGAGGTTGCACGCATTGTGGTGCTAGGTATACCCCCACTCATTGAAATAAATCAGCCCAGCAGTAGCTGAGAAAAGTGTGACAAAAATTTTCACTATGTTCAATAAAGGGAAAAATGGCTAAGTCCCACCAAACAGGAAGTTGACATCATAACGTGACACAAGTGTAGACACAGAAATGTCTCACCTGTATATGCATATCTTTACCAAAATAATTAGTCATGGCTACATGACAGGCGCCAGACTGGCATGAGCACACCTAGATGTAACAAAAGAACAAATATGACGTCTGTTGGTGTTCCAGTTGAAGAGAAATGATCAAAGTCCATGAACCATGAAATTGAGGTCAAGGCTACATGACATGTACCAGAATGACATGCACCAACCTGGATGTAGCAACAGACCAAATATGATGATTCTAGGTATCATATCTACAGAGAAATAAGTGTTACAGTAAAGAAATGTTCAGAGTCAATGAGCCATGAAATTGAGGTCAAGGCTACATGACAGGTGTCAGACTGGCATGTGCCTACCTTGATGTAGCATAAGACAAAATATGATGCCTGTAAGTGTTCTAGTTAAAGAGAAATGATCAAAGTCAATGAACCATGAAATTGAGGTCACGGCTACATGACAGTTGTCAGACTTGCATGCACCTACCTAGATGTAGCATTAGACCAAATATGATGACTCTAGATATCATAGCTACAGAGAAATAAGTGTTACAGTAAAGAAATGTTCAAAGTCAATGAACCATGAAATTGAGGTCAAGGATACATGACAGGTGTCAGACTGGCATGCACCCACCTAGATGTAGCAATATATCAAATATGATGAATCTAGGTGTTCTAGTTACAGAGAAATAAGTATTCTAGTAGAAAGTGATCAAAGTCAATGAACCATATGTCAAGGCTACATGACAGGTGTCAGACTGGCAAGCACCCACCTAGATGTAGCAACAGACAAAATATAGTATGTCTATATATTACAGTGCCTCAGAAATTGACTTGAATGTAAAACTATGTCGCAAAATTTACAAAGTCACTGGACCGTGCATATGAGGTCAGGGTCAAATGACAAGTGGCAGACTGGCATGCACCTACTAAGATATATCAATACACTTAATATTATGGTTCTATGTATTACATATCCAGAGAAATCAACTTGAATGTGAAACTATCAGATATGCTCCAAAATTTCATCTCGAATATACCTTCTTTCCAAAATTAAAAAATTTTTAAATCTTGAATCACGAAAGCTTTTTTACAATGGTTATATTTTACCACTGATAGATTATTGTTGTGTTGTATGGGGAAATTGTAATAATGAAGACCTAAACCCGAATTCTAAAACTACAAAAAAGAGCAGCACGACTGATACTTGATGCAGATTTTTTGGCACCTTCAGATCCTCTTTTTAAAACTCTTGGATGGATGAAAGTTCATGATAGAATAAAATATCATAAATATCTGTTAGTTTATAAATGTTTGAAAAATGAAGCCCCATCATATCTAATCAATAAATATCAGTTCCTTTCTGAAGAAAATCCTTATTCTCTGAGAAATGTTGTAAATGGTAATTTAAAAGTCCCAAAACCCAAGACTGAACTTTATAAAAAATCTTTCACTTATTCAGGGGCATCGTTATGGAATGAACTGCCAAATAGAATAAGAAACTCACCTTCTATAAATTCCTTTAAGGAAAACATAAAAAAGTTCATTCTTCAACAACCTGTTAATGGCGATTTTTCACAATCAGATGAGTTTTAAAATTGTTTTTAATTGTATTAGTTATATTTGTATGTTATTTTTATGCTATATTTACATATTTGTTTATAATGGTTTACAATATATTATTGTTGAGGGCCTCAGGGAAGATTAGTTTGTAACTAACTGTGTTACCCTCTTGAAATAAAGCCTTTATTATTATTATTATTATTATTATTACTATGTCGCAGATTTTCTAAGTTCACTGAACCATGCAATTTAGGTCAAGGCAACACGACAGGTGTCAGACTGCCGTGTACCCATAAAGATCTAACTATAGACCAAATATGACAAGTCTAGGTATTATAGTTCCTGAGAAAAGGACTTGAATGTGAAACTATGTCGCAATGTTTATGTGCTTATTGAACCATGAAAACAAGATCAAGGTCATCCAAAATATATGCTGCTGGAAAGGTCATCACTTGGTGGTGCTGTGGACCAAAGATGATGTTTGTATGTATAACCCTTGAAAAGTTATGAAGGTTTTAGAAAAGAGTTTACGCCGCCATCGTCGCCGCCGCCGCCAGATTGCTATACCTATGTCTCGCTTTCAGCGACTTTCATCGCAGGCGAGACAAAAAATGGCATATGACGCATTCCCCCTAAATATAAAGGCAAATACAAAATTTGAAATAAATCGGCCCAGCAGTTGCTGAGAAAAGTGCCACGAAAATTTTCACTATGTTCAATAAAGGGAAAAATGGCTAAGTCTTGGCAAACAGGAAGTTGATATCATAAGGTGACCAAAATGGCAGATGACGCATTCCCCCTATAGAGTAAAATACCAAATTTGAAATAAATCGGCCCAGCAGTAGCTGAGAAAAATGTGACAAACTTCAGATGGACAGACAGAAAGACGGAAGATGGAAGGACAGATGGACGGACGGACAGAGGGATGGAAGGACGGACGGACAAGGGTATTCCAATATGCCACCCATTCACTAGTGGGGGTATAATGTTAGTCTCCCCTGGAAAAAGTAGACTAAGACAAAATGATACTGACCTAAGGATGTAAGAATCAAACCCTGCCACACTGTTTAGTATCAGGAACTCTAACAACTATATGAGCATTTATTGTTTGTTACCATGCTTTGTTATGAATGCTTGTGGGGCTATCCATGGGTGTTACCACAGGCTTGCCATTATGCAGTATTAATTTTGCTTTTTGACACTGACTGTAACTTTGTAACCTAGGGGTATAAATGATGTAGATAGAAAATTAAGCTATAACAAAAACTAGAGGAGTTCCAGTCATTACAAGCTAAACTTAACCCCATAGATTACAACCCAAACCAAGGGCATGGCCTACAGCAGTAGATACCATTGACACAGTATAACACCTTTAGGTAACAGGAACCCCTATTGTAAATGAAAACCATCCTCACTGACATTACTCTATTTATAACTTCTTTTCACTAAGATAACTTCTTTTGACTTAGGGCTAACAACAACATGTCAGAAATACCTGACAGGTTTTGCAGGCTAATTTGGCACCAACAGATGGGAAGATGTGTTCAGTTTTATCAGAGATATGTTTTTATTTGAATAATACTTATTTCTGTGATGTTCATATTATGGCGGATTTACCAGATGATTAACGTATTATATTTGCAATTCTTCAATGAACATACCAATATTCCTCTAGTAACACCTATAAAAACTCCTTCTAAACTCCTGTATTTTGTCTGCTAATCAATTACTCAACTTTCTATAGAATTCTATTGTATACCAATTTGTCATCACTGGAGTATCAAGGTAAACCCCTTCAGGCAGTACAAATTGGTATACAATAGAATTCTATAGAAAGTTGAGTTTTTGATTAGCAGACAAAAGACAGGAGTTTAGAAGGAGTTTTATAGGTGTTACTAGAGGAATATTGGTATGTTCATTGAAGAATTGCAAATAAAATACGTTAATCATCTGGTAAATCCGCCATAAGTATACCTTTAGTTCTTATTACTTCTGTCGTTTCGGTTTGTGTAACTCTACTAATTCAGTCTCCCATAGACTCCAATGATAAATTGCACAAGGTTTAAATATGTAGAAATTTTACTAAAAAGTTCCAATGAAGTGACACTTGTCTCAACTCGAAGTGACAGCTTAACTTGGATAAAAGAAAGAACTGGTTCACAGCAGTGAAGACACCTCCTGTTCAAATAATTTTTACAGAAAAAATATAAATTGTGCATGAGTCTTCCATCTGGAAGACATGTGTTGCCTGCACTGCTGTTGTCAGAAACACAAATCTGTAAGTTGTTTAACAGGAAGTAGATGTCTGTTAGACCTGAATTCAATAAGAGTAATATGGTGTCCCTAGAAAATTTCAAGTGGTTATTGACATGTATCTATTGCAAATATTCCAAGTCAGTCAACAGGAAGTAGATGTCCTACAGACCTGAATTCAATAAGCACAAAATGGAATCCCTTACTTAAGTCACACACTAAATGACGTCTGTCTGTCATTTGAAGTTGCTGAAAAGTGTTCAGAATTTTTTTACATTTGACAGTTCATGTACATGTATTTGTGGAAGTCAGTAAACAGGAAAAAGATGTCAGACAGTCCTGAATTCTATAAGTGCAATATGGGACACCATACTAAATTAATTCACATGCAAAATTTTATAGTGGCTGTGATTTGTAGTTGCTGAGAAAAGTGTTATGAAAATTTTTACTTTTGACAATATTTAAAAAAAATATTCAAAGTCAGTATTAAAACAGGAATTACATGTCAATGTCCAACAGACCTCATTTTGATAAACGCAATATGGAACCCCATACTTAAGCCCCATTCAAAATTTCAAAAGGTGTAATTTGTAGTTGCTGAGAAAAGTGTTATGAAAAAGTGGAATGGACAGCAATAACAACAATGATACAAGATGACTAAAATGATCCATAAATGTTACTCCACACTACGTCGTTGACAGCCGACACAAAAATACCTCCACCTTCAATGCCTATAAAATTTTCATAAGTTGATTAAATCTTATAAATTATGGCTCAAAAGAATCCCATCATTATGGCCTCTCCAAAAATTTATTTATTAAATCAATTTTGAGAGATCATTTTTAAGTTTTGAATCTGTAACAGATCATCATTGCTCCTTTGCTAATATCTGTACACATTCAAACAGTATATTAATAAAAAAAAATGTCTTGTACACATTCAAACAGTATATTAATCAAAAAAACCAGACAAATCTAAAAGTTTAGAGGCCTTGCAGAACATTCGGTCGGACAAATAAGGAAAAGTTGCCTGACCAAACATAAATTTACAGGACCTGCAGTTTCATCTTAGGGCTTTTCCAGGAAAAAATGTACAGGGGGGCAGGAACGCAAGTCAAAATTTAGGGTACCACCACCATAATTTTAATTATTTTTTCAGGTATAAGCAATAGGTACAGTTTAGTTTAACACCCCCCACCAAGGTAAAAATAAATAACTTGCGTTCCTGCCCCCCTGTACATTTTTTTCTGGAAAAGCCCTTATAGGGGAAATCTCAATTCTCTACCTGACATTCGGTCCTGTAGGCTGATAATTTTTGCAAGAAAGACTCAAGTTTTGCCTGATTTGTCCTTCGGTCAGGCAGTTTTCGATATGTCTGAAAACCAGAAGTCATATTTCACAAAATAATGTAAAACTTCTAATAACATAACAAAATACCGAATATGATATTAAACCACAACAACACCAATCAACAAAGAATCATGACTACATGTACAAGTTACTATTTTCAGACCTTAGCTTTTAAGCCATAAAAATGCTATGGTTTAATTGAATTCATAAAACCAATCAAGGTGTTGCCTATTATTTCAACATTAGTGGGTTAATTGCAGTAAAAAGTAGGAAATTAACCACAAGATGATCAAAACGACATAAATATTGCAAAGGTTGTTTCTTATTCAATATAAGATCAGTTAATCAATATTAGACCAGTCTTTGAAGTCATAATATACATGCAATATGCATGATAAGTCCATACATTAAACATGTTAAACACATATGATTTCATCATACTCAGCTTGTAAGTTTGTACACTTGATATTTTCTGATACATCAAAACCTGTCTGAACTTATTTAAATATCAAAAGAAAATGATACATCAAAAACTGAACATGCTGAAGATTATCAGACTGTTGCCAATGTATCATTTTTGTTTGGTATTTGGAATGAGTTCCATCAGCTATATATCCCATGAGACAAGATTAGATGTATCTGGTAAAACATTGAAGTGTGATATCATAGACATATGCCTCAGAAAATAAAATACCCAGCTGTCGCTGTCATATGACTCCATCTCGCTTTTTCCCCACCTTTTCATTGTAGGTGAGACAAAAACCTCCCATACCTATACCTTGTCATCACATGTTTTTTCTAAGACAGATGCCTGTGTGTGATATGTCTTTTATAGATGCAAAATTGCAAAAATGTACCTTTTGTATACACTGTCAAACAATACGATAACTGCATTCAGAGCATTATTTGTTTACACTGAAAATATTTGCTACTCAAAGTGTCTTATAAACCTAGCCCATGGCTGATTACATTTTGGCAAGATTATAAAATGTGACAATTTTACACTGTAAAACTAATAACCACTGGTATTCCAACAGATTCAGATAATAAGAGTATATTTGTATAAAATCACAAAACTATTCAAATTAAATTTGAATATATGAAAAATACGGTCCTACAATTACTCATATTAAGCGAAAATATTACTATTAATAATATTAATATTCTGTTAATTATAACTCCAGTTGTCTTTGATATTTCTTACCCTTTTTGGAGAATTTATTAAGTCTATAGATAATCTTGGATCCATCATGTAAAGTTTTGCTCCAAAAAAATCTATTCCCATAATTCCACTGCCATGAAAATCTCTTCTTCGTAATAAATAAAAGTTCTCTTGAACTAGTCAATCATGAAAAATTACTTTAATTCCTTATAAATTGTCTTTAAAAAAATCTTTATACAATTAGAATCCAGGGATTTCCCTTTTTATTTTCCTGTCGAACTATCCCAAACACAATCAATACATGCATTTAAATGAACTTTGATTACAATGTTGATTTCATATTTATACTTTCACTGTTGTCAATCAGCTGTGAAACTTACATATCGTATTTAATATGAACAACAATACAAAAAATTACCAAAACAAAAAATGATTAATGGCAACAAAATAAATCTACTTATAAAATTAGTGGCCAGCGTAACACATAGCACTCAATGGGCTTTGCTAGATTAAATATGTACGCAAATACAATTTCATAAATCGTATAATTCGATAATTCTTTGTTATTGCAAACTGATCAAAATTTTTTACATTTATTATATAGAATTATTAATTTCATTTATTTATAGGTAATTTAAAAATAATTATTCATAATTCATTAACATTAATACGAAAACAAACAGATTAAAGACAAAGGTTTTTTCAGAATTATTCAAAAAATTTGTAATGCTGAAAATAAATTTCGTTATGACTAAAGTCAATATAGTAATTCTGCATTACTTGATATCCTGTCATGTTTTTCCTTCTTTTTTTTTGGTGAAATGTTCAAGTGACATAACACAAAATTACTCCCTTCTCTGAACTCAAAGTAAAACTTGGACTGAGTTTAGAGTAGTGTTTGGAATCCGATAAAAAAAATCATAACCAATTCATCGGAATAATCTGACATATCT
>MJUU01010007.1:156686-170295 GCA_002080025.1 Modiolus philippinarum | reverse complement strand
TGTTTTCACATATTTGTGTGCAGAATCTTTATTATTAATCAGTTTTTGATGGGGTTTCTCCTAAGGAAATATCCAATCATTAGTATGCAACGGATTTCAAGTCGCATGTACCGTGCCTGAGATAAATGGGCCCAAAGGGGGCGAATCCAAAAACTTATTTTTTTTTTAATTTTTGTCCGATTTTGATGCAGTTTTTTCAATGGATTCCTTATGAAAAATTAGCATAGTGCTCTAATATTAGATTTTTGTTAACTTATTTGCTTACCTGGCTATGAGGGGCCGAACGGGGCCAAAATTTCAAATTTGCAGATTACCTTATTTTTTATATTTTTCATCGGATTTTGATGGGATGTTTTTCTTTGGATTCCTCTTGATATAAGCTTTCATTAGTATATTAACAGATTTTGCGCAGATCTAACCGTTTCCGAGCTATAAGAGTTCAAAGGGGCCAAAACTGCAAATTTGCAGATTACCTATAATTTTTATTTTTCATCGGATTTCGATGGGATTTTTTCTTTTGATTCCTCTTTATATAAGCTTTCGGAAGTATGTCAACAGATTTGGCGTAGTTCTTACCGTTTCCTAGCTATAAGGGGTCAAAGGGGCCAAAACTGCAAATTTGCAGATTACCTAATTTTTATTTTTCATCGGATTTCGATGGGATTTTTTTTCTTTGGATTCCTCTAGATATAAGTTTTCGGTAGTATATCAACGGATTTGGCGTAGCTTTAACCGTTTCCTAGCTATAAGGGGTCAAAGGGTCCAAAATTGCATTTTTTCCTAAATACCACCGGTAATGTGAAATTTTATTTTTGATTAGATTTGGATAGGATTTTTTTCTTAAGACTTCTTCTTGATATAAGCTTTCAGTAGTATGTCAATGGATATGGAGTAGCTCTTACCATTTCTGAGCTATAAGGGGTCATAGAGAAACTATAAGGAGTCACAAAGGCTAATTTTCATTTTCCTTAGTTTGTGTCCAGCTAATTACTCGGCCAATCTCCTTATTGTGTCCATGTTATTATTGTGTCAAGCTCTTTAGTATGTCCATATTCACTTTAAATTACGTATGTCCATACTCACTTTAAAATTTCAGTGGTCGACATGCTGCGGTCGTATCATGCTGCTCTCGGCGTAGCCCTTTATTAAATTATATCGACATCATATACTCACAAGAACTGAAACTAAGTAAAACAAACGCTGATTCTAAATACTGCCCTTTACCGGATCTAAGTATCATCATTGACTCTGGTAAAATAAAAATGAAAATTTATGACAAAAGAGTGTCTTACACCTTGGGGGATTTCACTATTACTGATTTCCTCCTTTTCATTGACGGCGACGTTCCCCTAGCTTCATGCTACATGTCTCAACTTGTAAGATTCGCGTTTGTTCTACCCTTGACCATTTTATTGAGCGTAACCTTACTCTCACATTTAAACTTTTTCAACAAGGTTACAGATTTAAATACCTTTAGAAGTTTTACAGAAAATATGAAAATATGACGTCACCGCAAACAGCTTATTACAAAGGGTATTTCTCATCCTCGATTTTATTCAAATGTCAGAAACAGAAAAATCCAGAAAAACTGGGAAGTAACTTACATTCTATATAAAAGGGATATTATAAAAGGGATATTCTAAGTAAAATCCGTTACACTGGCTTTGGAATCCAGTGACCTGAAGATTTTACACATATAATGGCCTCTAACTGATACTGCCCGTGTCTACTGAAATGCATGACGACTTTTTATCTAACCCTTCTGGAAGTTTTGAATTTGATTTTGCTTCCGTAGTACGACAGTGTTTTACCAGCAGACCAGGTTCCTTGAGCTAGCCGGCAGTTTAGCGGTGGGCACTCTTTGACTCATCTTTCTAATTACGTTTTGTCATATTCTTTTCTTTTTCAAGCTAGTAGTCATACAGTTAGTAGTCTATCTGTCTTGGGTTTTATTGGTATGTTATTATACTATAGGGAAACAGGATAAAGAATTGGGAGGTTTGGGTACCCATTAGCCGGTTTAACACTGCCACTTTCTTTTGCTAGTGCCAGTACAAAGTCCGGCTATCCCGAGTTTTTATCGTTTTTTACGTTTGTCTCTTTTCTTTCATTTGTGTTTCCTAGTGCAGTTCGCTTGTGGATTGTGACATGTGCTTGTAGTGTTCGGCCATTGTAGGTGTTTATTGTTATCCTTTGTTTGTAATTGACTGCCGATTATATATTCAATATATAAAATTGATAAATGCCGACGATTTAGAACAAAAATAACTGAAGCACTACTCCGTATCGACGAGAAACAAAACTAGAGGCTCTCAAGAGCCTGTATAGCTCACCTTGCCCATGGCTAACACAGACAGTTCAAATAGCCTTTATATTATGTGGGTCTCGATGGGGTATAAGCGGGAAGCGGGATTGGCCTTTTTAAGTAAGCGGGAAACAGGATCTTGGCAAAAAAGAGTCTTTGTAAAATATTTTTCCGCCCGGAAAACAGGAAAATGAATAAAAAATTGCCGGGATTTCGGGAAAGGGACCCCCATCGAGGTGTCTCTCTTAACATGTTAATAGAACTCGATATGATATGACCCATTGTTTAACTATGTTCTCTGCTGGTGGCCACCTCCGATCTGATAGGAACTAACCAGCAGGGTTCGGAAAGGTGCTTGAAAAGAAAATTTGAAACTATTACTTTATTGTTCAGAAGTCTGTAATTTTCTTTGGAAATATATACTTAATGAAAATAAAAAAGTAACACAAAAAAATTAACTGGATGAATCAAAACATACAATTTTTGTAGCATCTATCTTGGATGAAGCACAGACTTTCCAGACATATTTTTCCAAGAGGATCTCAAAAGAACTTTTGTTACCAGTATGGTTCCAATTGACTTAGTAGTTCCAGAGGAGAAGATCTTTTAATGTATTTCCCATAGGGTTTAATGTAAGACTAAGTACCCTGCTTGCAGCCACCGTGGATGAAGTTCAGGCACCTCGTACAATTTATATTATGAAGATAAAACATAGTCCTTTACACACTGAACAGTTTTGCATTTGAAAAATAACCTTTATCTCAAAAGATTCTGAAATATAAGGCAAAACGTATGAAATTACGAAATGTGAACGAGACAGGGCAATAACTCCAATATGGGTATTTACATTTTCTTTTAAATTTCCAGTTGGGTCGATCTCGCTATTCTAACATTTAACATTTTTACCATTTTAAGTTGATCTCTATCTGTTATGGTTTTTCTAATTAAAAACAATATTAAAAGTTTGCAAATTTTACGGAAAAACGGCATTTACTTCAAGACCGGTTTTCGGATTTTCGTAAAAATTGCAGGGCGGGTAAATCTCTTCATGCTGATCTTTTTAACCATGTCAGATTTTTTTATATCTATAACCATTTTTGAGTTACTTGCCAAAAACAGGAATTTACCACTATGTGCTTTTGTAGTAACGGCAGCCATGTTGTAAGGTTCTGGGATTCATCAGACACAAATTTGAATCAAGACACCCTGAACTCTATCTGTTATATTTTTTGAAATAAAAAATCAAAAATATTAAAATTTTGAAAATTTTATGGAAAAAGAGCAATAAATCCAAGAGGGATTTTCATCAAAATTGCAGGGTAGGTAGATCTTGCTATGCAATTTACCATCATGTTCTTTTTTAGTAACGGCAGCCATGTTGTAAGCTCCTGGGATTCCTCAGACACAATTTTGAATCTAGACACCCCGGTAATGATTCAGGCCAAGTATACTTAAAATTAGCTCAGAAGTTTTAGAGGAAAAAAGTGTTCTGAAAAATTTTACGACGGACGAACACCAACGGATGCCGGGAGCAAGACAATTGCCCCCCCCCCCCCCCGACAACTGCCTCCGGACAACTGCCCCAAAGGACAAGTGACCCCTTTTTGTGTAAATTTTATAGTGGTAAATATTGCAGGGCTGATTTGTTCTCATATTTTGTCTTCATTGTTGTATTGTCTCATATCCTTTAAACGTTTTTAAAGAAAAAAAATAGAAACACTATCACAATTCATTGTTTTTATCAATGATATAATAGAAAGCACTATAACAATACATACATTTATGAAAAACAACAATTGATAATTACATGTACTGCATATTATTAAAGCAACATGTACTGCATATTATTAAAGCACTAATTTCACTTCCTAAAATACAAAGACACAACATATACCTATAGATGGGTATCAATGTCATTTCTTGAACAAAATTTTCTAGAAGTGGATATTGTACGCAATACCCCGTAGGTAGTCAATTACATGTCTGTTGCCGTAATTTTGTACCAGGTTGAGTGTGCGGCTTGCAGTATCTTTCCTTCCCTGTGGGATGACATCTCCTGCAAGAATCTGTGTAAGTTGAACCTGGTGAAGTGATTGCTGGCGTTTGAGTTTACAAAGGACGGTCCAGATGTTTGGGTGGTGTGAACCAATAAGTGACTGGAAACCACGAAGCCATCCTTCGATGTTGTTGTTTGTTCTTGGTAGTTCATCGAGTGTTCGTAGATTCATATTCCACATGTCAAGTTTGAAGCGTGGATCTCTGCGTTGGCCTAGCCTACCAATGTAGTTGTCATCTTCAAGTGTCTCAGAGGCTCTACAACATCATCAAGTAGCTGGTATAATTTTGACTGAAGTCAGGATTTGTCTGGTACCGTTGTTGTAATCATGTGTCCTGGTCTCTTCTGTACACACACTGGGATAGGTGAAAGAAGCAACCCTCGATTTCAACTTGTGGAAAGATTCTGTGTGTACCAATCTCGAAGTCAACCATTATTCATCTTGGGTTTATTGTTGGTTTCAGGTTGAGTAGCTGCTGGAAAGTTCATAGTTAGTCTGCTAACTATCAGTGCATACACACAGGATACGATGTTGTTGTCAACCTAGGCATGTATTGTGTATATCTGATAAAACAGCTCTGATGTGGTCTTGAAGGTACCATCAGCAAACCAATGACCAGTTAATGTGAGTGCTCTTAAGTTTCTGTTGAGAATACTAGTATCCTGGATGAGTTGTCAGTTCAACTGTCGAACAGAAGAAATGGCTCATCTCGGTGAGTTTTGGTGTACTCGTCGAGTATCTGCATACTTAGTAGGTCCTGTGGAACTGGTATGGGATTGCCAGCATCATTCTTCTGCCTATGTATACCCGTCTGATGTGTCTGATTGGTGGAAGTTGTGCTGCTGCTACATCTGAACAGTTTGTGACAGCTGTACTGATGATTTGTTGGGCAGTCTCATCAGTGTCTATGGCTCTGCGTTTGATTGTTAT
The DNA here is from genome assembly GCA_002080025.1 of Modiolus philippinarum. NCBI lineage: Eukaryota > Metazoa > Mollusca > Bivalvia > Mytilida > Modiolidae > Modiolus > Modiolus philippinarum. The sequence continues at coordinate 165,003 of MJUU01010007.1, read as the reverse complement.
CTTTATCTGAAGTGTCTCCTTTCGTGCAAGGTCTGGAGCATGAGTATGTGTGTTGACGTTGTCAATAATTTCTCACCATTTATTTTAATTTTGGCTTTGCAGTTGTTGTGTCGCTTCTCACATTCCCATGATACTGCACCATTGGCAAGATTCTTCTGCTTTACATATATAAAGTCCTCATAGCAATGCTTTTTACCACCTCTCTCTGACTCGCAATTTAATGACTGTCGTGATAAATTTCAGTTATTTATACCAAATCTTATACATTTTTGTATTTCTCAGCTTGTAGTTAGCTTCTTCTTTGCTAGTTTTACAATATACTTACCATGATTTTCTCCATTTGATGATATAATTTGTTTTAGGTTTTAATAAGCTTGTTTTCAATTTTAGTGTATAAACTTGCAATTGATTTCCCTTTCTTTGATGGTACTGATCAAAAGGTATAATAATAATAATAAAAAGCATTAATTTGGTTAAAAATTTATGTTAAGAATCATTAATCAAAGGTAATCAAAATCTAGTTCATCATGTCTTGTCCAAGCTATTTAATTTTTAAAAAACATTTAACTATTTAGCAAAGCAAATCATTAAAGAAAACAAAATAAGAATTAAAATTATTAAATAAGTGAAATATAATTCAATTGATTAAAATTTGTGAAAATATAATTTAATTGATTATAATTTGTCAAAGTTTTAATATTATTTAGCACACTATAGGGGGAGGGATTTGTCCTTGGGGGCAATTGTCCTAGGGGCCAATTGTCCGGGGGACAATTGTCAGGGGGCAATTGTCCAGAGGGCAGTTGTCCACGGGTGCCAAGTATTGACAGGCAATACCTCATTTGGCATTGTTGGCCAGGTGAGCAGTAACGTCATTCAATTTTGCTTTTCAAACGATTTCAAAGTTTCGAGGGCACAAATTGTTTCTCCTCTACTACTAAAGCAAAAGACCATATTTGACTATGTAATATTAAAAAAACAACAAAATATTGGTACTTCATACGAACTTTAAATTGTGTATTTTAGTAAAAGTTACACAATTAGAGCACAATATGTAATTCTAAAAAATACCCTGGCCAATAGTTTTAAAACGGTTCTTAAACAGCCCTGCAGTTTTCAATGATTTAACGGTGCTTCGTCAAGTACAACAAAACCAGGTGACAATAAAAGATGGACAAGACGTTGGCATACCACAATACAGAGTTAAATGGACATGTTTAACCATGCAGTGGTCTGAACAGGTGTCTTAAATCAGACATTTTTTGGCAAAACAGTTACAAGGGTTGTCATCAGAGGAATATCTTCTGAGAAATAATCGAAAATGTCATGATAGTGCACATTAAATGTTGCCAGAAATATTATAGATTTTAAAATTATGGTGTGATACAAAAATCCAGACAGGTTAGAAATATAGGTGTGAATGTCGACCTCCTTTCTATCCTCGTACATCTATTTTACAGCAACTGTTTATGACAGGCCCACCCCAACTGATACATTTGCATATTGTTATTTTTACTTTTTACTTCAATCAATACATTTACGTATACTTTTCTTACTTTTTATTGTAATCGTACATTAACATATTATATTTTTTGAACATTTAATGGATCTCATACATTAAGGGACCGACCATTTAACTTGAAAAGGGGGGGGCTATGGTTTTTTTCTAAATAATATTTTGGAGCTGATTTTATGTGAAAAAAATATTTTGGCTGCCAAAATGATGAAAAAAAAATTTCTGAAGGAGGCTTTCTGCCCAAAATAAAAATAAATGTCAATTTTGAAAAAAAAAAAAATTGTTGTTACACGTGAACAAAATAAATACATTTCTGTCCAGATAAAAACCATACCCCCCCCCCTTCAGGTTAAATGGTTGGTCCCTAAAGTTTATCTCTTTTACTTTTTCATTGTAACCAATACAATGACGTTTATAAATTACCTTTTAAGTTAATGATCAATTTACATATTATTTTTACTTTTTATTGTAACCGATAATTTACGCATATTTGTTACCTTTTTGGGAGCGACCATTTGATTTTTATGGGGATGGGGGCAAGGAAGGAATTCGAAAAAAAATCATGGATCAGAAATTTGGCGAAAAAAAAATATCAGGACAGGAGGAAGTTGAAAAAAATAACCAGGATGACATATATGAAGCAAAATTTCTGGCTTGGACCGAAAAAATGACAGAATTGCTTCCAGAGACAAAAAAAATGTTCGGCTCAAATATTGCATGAAAAAATATCCAGGATCATATATTGCTTCCTTGTCCCCATAAAAATCAAATGGTTGCTCCTTTATCGTAACCGATACATTTACTGATTCGTTACTGTCAATCATGTAGTTTATACGTTCAAATTTTTGAATAGAGCAAAAACACTGTCCCAAAAGCTGTTTTGTCAAGGATTTGTTTAGCCTTTGTTACTATGACCCCTTTAGAAATTCCGGACATTTTCAGTTAGATTTCATAGATTTGACATTACCGGATTTGATTCAAACCTGGATTGACTCACTGATAGGGTGACGAGTGCCGCATGCAGAGCATGACATGTTTACCCGTCCGGAGCACCTAAAGTGACTCTGGATTTTTATGGGAGTTCCAGCTGTCAGTGCTTTTGTCCTTCGTGTTGTCGTGTATATCAGTCTGTAAAATTTTAGTTTTGTCTTCGTAAGTGATGTTTGTGCTACAGATTTGTCCTTGTGAATGTTTAATTACTATAGAGATATACAAAAGCGTTTCACAATTTTACCATGGTATTGTTTAAGGGTTAGAGAAGTAACATGTACCGTGGGTTTTAATTAGTTTTGTCTAAGGCTTTGAAAATGACATTTATCAATCCGCTACTAAACAGATCTTTCAATTAATATACGCTTCACTGATAGTGTGACGGGTGTCGCTAGCGGTGCAGGACATGTTTACCCTTCCAAAGTACCTAATGTCACTCCCGGTTTTCATGGGAGTTTACACTGTGAGTGCCTTATGTCTTAATGTTATCTTTTTTATTTCCGTGCATTGTAGCTGTCTCACGTCATTCTTTTGTCTTTGTCTCTGATGCCGTTTGCCATGTCTTTGCACTTCGATTTCTGTGCATGGTCATCACTTCCCTTGTTCCTTCGGTATTCTACTGTCGTTGGTACATATTATTTTTGCTTGTAACTGATACATTTACATACATTTACATATGACATTTTTATATTTTTTATTTACGTACTATTTTTTGTAAATGATGCACTAACGTATATTTTTACGATACATTTGCATATATTTTTAATTTTTGTTATTTTCAGACATTAACATATATGTTTTGCTTTTATTATTACCAATACACTTTTAAATACTTTTAATTGTAACTGATATATTTATTTATATTTTTCACTATTTATTGTAACAACAGCAGTGGAATACCGAAGGAACAAAGGAGTGATATTTACAAAAATCAATCAAGAGAAAAGTCAAAATCGGTATAAAGTCAAATCCGGGAAGAAGTGAATCTAGCTGAAAATATCCACTTTCATTTGGGACACTGACACGTCATATCTTACAATGATGTTATGGTGACGGCCATAGATTTTCTTGGGGATGAAATTAACATAGGCTGAAGAAATCCCTGACTAACCAGCTTTTGGAACAGTGATTTTGCTCTGTTCAAAAAATCACTGTCACAGTAACGAATCAACTGTGAAATGTTCATTCCATAGGCTGGAGAGGTAGGTATATTGCTGCTAAGAGAGGGAAAGTTCACAATTGGGAGGTTTACATCATCATCATGCTTGCCATATAGCTAAGATTTCAAACGTCCATCTTCGTCAGTATACAAGGAAAGATCTAGGTATGAAGCTGGAGTAGGTATATCAGTCAAGCTGATTGGGATAGATCTGATGTTATGATTTCTTAAATTTCGGATTATTAAGAGAAAGTACATCGTATTTGTAGCGGAAGCTGAAATTAAAGGACTGGACTAAATGTAACCGATACATTTACGTATATTATTTATTTTTATTTTTTGTAAATCATGCACTTACGTATTTTTACTTTTGATCGTAACCGATACATTTACATATAATTTTACTTAGTCGGGTTCATATAAGTTGTTGGCTCTTATGAGGCCTTAGATTGGATTACAATCATACATCTAATACTTTTTGAGACATTTAATAGAAACAACTCAATGTCTGTCTCTATAGAAAAAAAAACAATCCCATTTTTAAGATTTGTTTTTTTTCTCAACACTAAAAAATCTCGGAATTGATGTGTAATTTTTTATCGGAAAAGAAATATAGAAATTCCCGGAAATGAAAAAATAGAAATTTATTAAATTCCCGTAAATGAAATTCGTCCCTCTATGCCAGTTAAAACATGGTCAGACCTTATATTTGTCAATTTTTAAACCATGCAGTAGCGAAGTATAAAATGAAGACAAATATAAGGTATGGCCATGTTCTAATTCGCATAGAGCACAATTGCAATAATCTATTTCAATTCTTATAGAAGTACTTTAATTCGTGGAGGTCAAATTTCGTGGTTTTCATAAAAATCACTATTTCGTGGGTACATAAATTCGTGGTTTCGAATTCTTTACATTTAAACTCTAGGAAAAAATTCTTTTCGTTGGGAACTAAATTTTGTGGTTTTAGCTAACCACAAAATCCACGAAAATTTGATCCACACGAACAATATTACTTTCACAGTAAGCGTTTTGAACATTCACAGCGGCTCTTAGAGAGCAATATTAGGTTTGACACTAAAAATAAAATATGTCGGAAAACTGCATACAAAAACACATAAATTGACAATGAAAAATATATATTATTTGATCAATACAACTTGCTCATAAGCTTATGAATTAATACAAATAATCTGTTATAAATATATCAATATGGATATTTTAAAATCGAAGCGGGCATAAGTGTTAGTTGGTTGCATTTCTGAATTATATGACTAATTTGTTATGTGTTATTTGAAGCAAAAAACAAAAAGAGAAAAGGAATAAAACTCATATTTATAATTTATTAACGTTAAAAATAAAAAAAAAAATTAAATTGTAGAGAATGATATGTAACAGGGATAAGATTTCATAACAAGAAGACACTCGTTGCTAGGTTACGGTTATGTCAATTTCAGTTCCTAGTCTTCTATTCTTCTTCAATTCAGTATAACTGTTGTAAATTTCTATAATTGGCAGTATTTGATGCAGCTTTTTGTGTGATTCATTATTTAAAACTTGCACAAAATATGCAGTTGAATAAAACGTGAAACATGTACATTATGAATGTCCTTTTGTAAGAAATATACGCATGTGCTAAAAAATATTGTTGGAATTAGAACATAGCTTTGTTTCCAAAGCGGAAGAAGAACGTCATATTAGGACGTCCTATTAACGATACAGTTTAGTAATTATTCGTTAAAATATAAGAAAAAGAAATAAACGTCGAAAGGACATTTAATCGATATGTCCTTCGCTATAGAGATGATATAATAACAATATGCGTAAGGCTTTAAGTACAGCTATTTGTAAGAACCAGACAGTGGGTGATTCATGGCCCCGTCAGAATTTCATAATATTTTGTAATTAAACATAGATAAGTATGAAACGAAATTTTTACAATTATTTTTTCCATATTATGCATCGTTTCCATGGTAACCATTGACGAATTTCGACAACTAAACAGGCCAAAAAAATACCTAAAATAAAGACCCATTTTTTATCAGTCAAAACGCATAGATTATATTTTAAATACCATGTAGTTTTCAGTTTGCATATGACTACTATTAAAATCTTATTTTTTAATTGCTCTTTGGAAAAAGCCTTACTGAGATAATATTTCGCCATCTTGAATTATGCTAGAAATAAGCATTATCTCATTTTTTGGAAAAAGCTCAGTTTGACCAATTTTCTTGACCATAGGAAAAAAAATGAGCAGATACTTATGTATGGAATATTTATTGAAGTGAAAAGTGTTTTACAAAATGCAAAAAAATCATTATTTTTTTTTCAAATTTTGTGGTTGCCATGGAAACAAAAACAGGACGGATTTCATATAGAATTAAAAAATAATAGTAACCCCGTAAAAAGCCATTTGATTGCTTTTAAGTTGCCCAATATGTGTTTTCTTATTTTATACTAATAGGGAGGAATAAAGAAAAAAACAATCACACGGTTTCCTCCATAGCAACAGATTTATGGCCTTAGCAACCAGCCTTTATTCCAAAATTAAGTATGTAAACGGCATATTTAGCTGCTTTTTGCCTTGTGAAAAGTCAGATATGTGCATTCTTATTCCTTACTTAAATAGAGAAATAATAAAGAAATTCCACAATATTATATCCATAGCAACAGCTTATAGGTCCTATAGCAACACGCCTTCTCTTGTTTTTGATAATTAATTAACAAACTAAGCGACCAGCCTTTTATTACTATTTCATTAAGAAAAACGTTAATTAAGCTCCTTGCTTTTTCTCGCAAAGCAGTGTAATATAATTTCTTATTAACTCACCTCGCCCAAAGGGTATTGCCATAACGTAGATGTCGTCCGTTAGTTTTTCACATTTTGACCCTCTCTGAAACCCCTGTAGCAAATTCATCAAACTTTATACAGGAATAATGTATGGAAGGTCTTTTACAAAGATTCCTTATTTCGGTCCGATCCTATCAGAGCATAGCTGCCTGTGCAGAACATAGATTAACATTGGACCCTACGAGAAAATCATCCTTTCGTCTTCTGCTTTGAAACTATTGAAGAAAATTTCACTTAACTGTACTGGAATGATGTATGGAAGGTCCATCACTAAGATTCCGGGCCGATGAAAAACATTTCTGCTAGCTATTAACACAGTTTAACACTGAACCCTATTTGAAAAGCATTTCCTTAATTTCTCTGAAACCACTGAAGCAAAGATATGAAAAATGTATGGAAGTTACTTGTACAAAGTTTACTAAATAAAATTGGATCTTGACATGGTTTCGAGTGGAGAATATAGCTTAACATTAGACACCATTTTAAAAAAAATTGGGTCATCAGCATTGGCATTGATTAGAATAGAAACAAAGAAGGGATACAGGGAATGTGTCAAAGAGACAACGACCAAAAGGGGGGAGTAATAACAACTCAAAGCCACCATAAGATCTTCAATGAACGGTGAGGAAACCCCACAAACCAACGGCAAGTCGGAGTCGGCCCCTAAATAAAGAGTAATCAAGTTCAGCGAAATAAACACCATTTTGAAGCATTTTGACGGGTGAGCAACACAGGCTCAGTCTCTGGCCCTCTAGTTTGTCTTATTCTTCAATTTGATATAGAAATATAAAACAATCATTTTTTTTCAATAGCAACCGATAACAGGTCAAATCAACAGGACCTTTTTTCACTGAATTCGAATGAAAATAGCTTGTAGGCATTTTTAATATCTGAAAAGGAAGTCAAATATGTCGTTTTTTATTTTAGAAATAAATTTGACCTTCATTTCTTCACAAGAAATTGATTAACGACCTAAGCAACAAGCCATTCCCCCCCCCACACACACATATATATGTAAGGTGTGAGGTTCCTCTCACTGGGCTGAAGACCGTACGGTGATCCGTAGATGCTTTTTCGGGTCGTTTAAAACTGGAGATGGGATGTTGTCTCCTTGACATTTACCCCATTTGCTTTCTTTTTCACATAGAGTGTTATACGGTGGATTAAGACAGTATTGTTCTCAATGTAAAAAGTTCATTAAGAAGATTACAAACAAGTTTTGCTTTTTCAAAATTTTTGCTTTTAAAATAATTCCTGTCACATTTATATTATTACTTTGTGATGGAAATATAGAATGGTATTTTTCTCTTGTCGAGAAGACAAATAAAAAGAGAGTGATGGTCATCTTTCTTGATCTTAATAATAAAAGCTTGACAATTGTGATGGTCATCTTTCTTCATCTTAATAATAAAAGCTTGATAATTGTGATGGTCATCTTTCTTGATCTTAATAATAAAAGCTTGATAATTGTGACCAAAGGGGTCCTTGTTTTGAATCAGACAAGAAAATGGTCATCTCCTAGGTATGCTGCACCGAGTTTCTCTTAATGATCAATGATATCAGTTTAAATAGAGGATTTGCAAATTTATTTTTGTTGTCATAAACTTTTTTTTAAAAAAGAGCCCAAATGTTCAAGCATATTTCAAAGAAACCAAAAATCGTTAATCAGACTTTGAAAAGGAAAGGAGTACAGATGTTATTTCATAATTATGAATAATTAGATAATAAGTCATTATTATGAGATATTATCTCATAATTATGAGACATTGTCTCATAAGTATGAGTTATTACCTCATAATTA